>JACERP010000248.1:0-133487 GCA_014080715.1 Scenedesmus sp. NREL 46B-D3
ACCTGCAGCCTATTCGCCAGGATCCGTGCAAGTAAAACGGTAATCCAAGTTCAACAGCGTGATAGGTCGGTAATTAGCAGCCAAGGTAGTGTCGCCAGCTTTGAAAATACCCACAATCACCCATCCAAGAATCCCACGGGGGTGGCGGCCAGAGCACCAACAGCACTGAAAACCTGGGCCAAAACAGGAATCAGAAGGTCCTGGCAATGCTTGTAAAACACTGCTGGCAACCCATCCAACCCCGGCGATGACGCTGGCTTGCATGCCGCAAGCGCCTGTTTGATCTCTGCTGTTGTCACATCAGGACTGCCGTTAGCATCCGCAGGTTGCCGGGGGCGGCTGCGCACTGCTGCCAGCACTTCGGCCTGCGCTGTTGCATCCACCTGCGGCTGCCTGCTGACCCCTGCCCACTGTGCAATCGCAACTGAGGCAGGGCCTGCCCCCTCCCATACAAAGTTGCCGGCGGCAGAGCGCAGGGCAATCACTCTGCGAGACTGACCCCCCCGCTGCACTGCTGCCAGCTGACTAGTAATGTGTGAGCTCGGCTGCTCTCCATGATGAAGCCAAGCCTGCCGCTGCGCCCTGGAGCTGTTGGCCCAAGCTGCTGTTTGTGCGTCCCTCAATGCGCCTCTGGCTGCTGCTACTGCTGCCACAGCAGCATCGGCCTGTTGCTGACTGGCGGCCGCAGGCAAGTTGCCAAGCTGCTCCACTGCGGCTGCTACCTGCTGCTGCAGCAGAGCAAAGGACCGCGGTGCTGTGTCTGTACGCCAGCGTTTGCGCACAGTTCTGGCCATCCACAAGGCCTTCTTCTTGAACCCCGGCCACCACTGCAACAGAGCCACATCGCCCGTAGGCATGCCCTCCAGTTCCCTGCGCAACCAGTGCTTGAACTGACATTTGTGATTGCTGCTATCCCAAAAGTCAAATTTCGCCCGCCTCACACCCGGGCCAATTGGCTGAGGGGGAACGGCACACAACAAGTCCATGACCACAGGAGGCACCAAGAAAGGTGTGCGGGTCCGGGATTTCAAGCACTGCAGTGCGCAGTACACGACCTTTGAATGGTCTACCCAGACTCCTCTCCTCTCCGGGTAAGGGGTAAACCACCGAAACCCCCCTACCACTCGATTGGGCGACAACGTGGGTGGGCCGCACCAATGAGCCGCTCGAGTATTTTTGAGCGCTTTCGACTTCAGCGAGGTTCGAACCCGAGACCTCGAGATTAGGAGCCAGGCTCTCTAACCACTGAGCCACGTGTTTAACGTCCCGCCGGACGGAAACACCAAGAAAAAAAGAAAGGTGTGCGGGTCCGGGATTTCAAGCACTGCAGTGCGCAGTACACGACCTTTGAATGGTCTACCCAGACTCCTCTCCTCTCCGGGTAGGGGGTAAACCACCGAAACCCCCCTACCACTCGATTGGGCGACAACGTGGGTGGGCCGCACCAATGAGCCGCTCGAGTATTTTAGAGCGCTTTCGACTTCAGCGAGGTTCGAACCCGAGACCTCGAGATTAGGAGCCAAACTCTCTAACCACTGAGCCACGTGTTTAACGTCCCGCCGGACGTTAAACACGTGGCTCAGTGGTTAGAGAGTTTGGCGCACCAAGATTGAGGAGAGGAGAGTTACATGGGTGTGCACGTTGGAAACGGAACACTTCGAGGACTGCAGCGCGCAGGACACGAGAATAAACCGCAAAAAGCCTCAGAGAAGCAATTTGCAGCTTCCTCACCCAAAATAACACAAACTCTGCGCAGAGAAAAGTCATCAGGACGGAACAAAAAAAAAAGAAAGCACCAATTTTTTGATTGAGGAGAGTTACATGGGTGTGCACGTTGGAAACGGAACACTTCGAGGACTGCAGCGCGCAGGACACGAGAATAAACCACAAAAAGCCTCAGAGAAGCAATTTGCAGCTTCCTCACCCACGCACCAAGGAGGACTATATATATAGGCGTCTGCAACTCCTTAAGTAGGGCAAAATCCCATATTGGCAAGCCATTTTGGGTCGCCTGTTACAGCTGGTAGCTGAGATAGGCTCTCGTAGCTCACTGGTTAGAGCGTTCCATTCGGAATCCTGGGTCACTCCAGGTGCGAGAGGTCACAGGTTCGAACCCGACTAGAGGCGCATTGCCCGGAGGTCAATACTTGGCCGGGGAGGCCTGTAACGGGAGGCTTGTGCCTCTATGCGTAGCCGTTACTATATATATAGGCGTCTGCAACTCCTTAAGTAGGGCAAAATCCCCTAGATTGGCAAGCCATTTTGGGTCGCGCAGCTGAGCACGCAGCTTCTCAAGCCACTTGAGGAACTGCTGATGCTTGTGAGCACCTTTGAAGTGGTCAGCGCGCTTGGTGCTCATACGAGCAATAATCTGCTTGTCAGACGTGCATGTTTCAAACTGCACTGACTCAAGCGCTGTGTATACAGCTGCCAGAGTCACACCACCTTCAGGCATAACGCTATTGCGAATGCCCATAGTGTGGTAAGCGCTTGCCTGCACTGCGGGACTGCAGCATGACAGGACTTTTGGGCCTTGATTGGCCTCAGAGATGTTCTCCAATTGAAACATCATGAGGTTGTTGTTCTTAAACACCTCGAGCGTGTATTCGCCCTCGCTGGTGTATTCTCTGAAGGGTCTGCTTGTACGAGCCACTACGGGGACTGGTATCTCGCCCTCCTCATTATCTGCCATAATTAGATTGGCAAAAAGGATGTCAATATCCAGCGAATAGAAGATGAACGTAAAGACCAAAGGTCACGACGCAACTTGTTCTCAGCTACCAAATGTAGCAGCCTTACGAGTATGCGTGTGTGGAAGCGTAATGGAAAAGAGGTTTGTTAACCAATTGATAAGCCTGAGGCCCAGCTTAAGCTGTTGTAGACCGCCTACGTTGCGAGGCCAGCGTAGTTCTAACATGGCAGTACAATGTCACATTGACTGCCGCGTGTCCTCATACGAACGTATGAGTCACTTAGTCTAATCATCCAATACATGGATAGTAACAGGTGCTGTTACAGGCCTCCCCCATCAGGAACTTTGACTGTCCTCAGTCAATACACTGATATGAGACCAAGTTGGTAAAGAGCATCGCTCAGGACAACCGTACTGACTCTAGTCAGGACGGCAGGTAACTGATGACATACAGTCCAGTCACCAACCAATCAGCCGTGAAGGCGCGCAATAAATCGGGGATTCAGTTGAGAGTTCCCTCAAATCTACAAGTCGAGTTGAGTGGAGTCCGCGTAGTGCACTAGAGGGCAGGTCACATCACGTGCTTTCTCCATCGACGAGATACAGTCCAAATAGACTAAACTCAACCTAAGTACAACTCGGTACTTTTGGATTAGACAAACAGCTTACAGCTGAGTCACAATTGTATGCAGAAACTGCACAACAATGTAGACAGTAATCACCTGCCACAAGGCAGAAAGTGACAATAACAGCAACAGCTGTAATCAAGCAGTAACACATCTCCAACTAGGATCATTTGTGATGGCGCTTGATACGAGGAGCTTTAGCATACATTACATTACATTACATTACATGCTCCACCCAACAAGGAGTGGGAACCCCATTCAGGAGCCAACGAGAGGCTCATTGGGGGGAGCAACAGGCAAAGCAGCAGTTTGCGCTGAGCGCTTGTTTCTGCGCTGTTTCTTGTGTGGTGCAGCGACTAATCGCATGCCAGACTGAGCCTGCACTGCAGACCAGTACTCAGAGATTTTCTCTGGGCAATTAGCACTATTAGCTTGTGGCTCCCATGTGTTGTGTTCAACACCATAGCCAAGCCACTTAACAAGAAACTGAAGCTTGCCATGACCCACGAACCTGTGGCTCTCAATCTGCTCAACCTCATACTCCATTTCACCATCTATCATAGTAGGTGGTGGTGGAGCTACAGTAGAGGTACCAGGAGAAACTGGTTTCAGCAGAGAAACATGGAACACGTTGTGTACCTTGAGATTGCTCGGTAGCTCTAGCCGAAAGGCTACTGGATTAATTTTGTCCAGAACTTTGCAAGGACCGATCCACCTAGGCAGCAGCTTAGGTGATCCTTTGAACTTCATCTTGATGTTCATGGTGCTCAGAAAGACTGAGTCACCCACTGCAATGTTCATATCACGCCGCCGCCTGTTAGCAGCAACTGCCTGCCGCTGTTGTGCAGCATGCAATGCAGCTTTAGCGTTTTTGACAGCAGACAAAATGGATTCTGCGCGATCAGCAGCAGAAACACAGTCTGGAACATCAAGGCGTCCCTCCCCCTTCAAGAGTTTGTCCAGGGGCAGATGTGGGCGTTTGCCATAATTTAGTACAAACGGCACCGCTGGCAAGCCATTTTGGGTCGCCTGTTACAATTGCGCACATCCCAAGACTTGACAAGAAAAGCAGCAATACACGGTGACACCATCCGACTTCTTCCAGAACTGCCCCAAATATCATCAGATACAAAAGGCAACACCTTGATTGACGAATCAGCCATGGACAAAACGCTGCGCAACTTTTCAACACAACCAGGCAGGGATCTGATCTCAGCAAACATACTATCCCTCTGAGCAGAAGTAGCAGGGCAATCAAACATGAAGTGTGACAAAGACTCAACTTCTGCACCACAACAAGGACATCCTGAAGTGGAGTTAGCAGGTATGCAGCTCGACGTATTCCAGCAACAGCTGGATGCGACCAGTCCGGCAGAGGACGTGGTCACCTTTCTGCTGGTAGAGATGGCACGCTTGGTGCTGTTCTACGAAGCAGAGATACGCTGTGGGCAGGTCACCAACTTGACGCTGCAAAACCTGCTCACCAGCGTACAGTCTCCCAGCAACACAGCAGCTGCTGCTGTGTTGCTGGGAGACTGTACGCTGGTGAGCAGGTTTTGCAGCGTCAAGTTGGTGACCTGCCCACAGCGTATCTCTGCTTCGTAGAACAGCACCAAGCGTGCCATCTCTACCAGCAGAAAGGTGACCACGTCCTCTGCCGGACTGGTCGCATCCAGCTGTTACCGGAACACGTCGAGCTGCATACCTGCGTGTATCAGCTGTTTGAAATCATCATATTATTTACTACGCAGGGCCGGTGGCATCCCATCCACCGGTAGGTCGGGGACATCGTAAGACGGCATCCCGCACAGGAACTAGAGCTGTTCCCTCAATCTCCACCAGATTGAGAATGTTTTTTTTCAATGGGGTTGCTCAGTCCATAAATCGCAGACGCGTGTGCGGGGGTGGGGTGCAAACAGACTCTTTAATTTTTTCTTCCACAAGGACGAACAGCAAACGATAGCACACGTTGCCAATGAGCCTGTATTCTTAACCTAACACCCAACAGTGGGCTGTGGCGGGTGCGCTGGCTATAGGCAGGCACAGATCTGTGTATGTGTTACGGCTGGATTGTAACAACCAACAGCAGCGCACAGCAACAGCACAATGCTGCAACTTCCACACTACATTCATACTTTGTGTGTGCAACAGCAGGACTGCTCAAGTAACAGCCTCAATGTCAGGCACCTGAGCCATGGCCAGTGAATCGTGTCTTTCAAAGAAACTGAGACGTTGTTAGCATGACTCTGTCAACAATTACAGAGGGGCCTGGGGCTTGTAGCCTGGCTGCTGTGCGTCATGTGACTTAAGACACTGCTTAAATCCAGTGCTTCGCCGCCGGACTGGTCTACTGTACAAAGGAAGCATGCACTGTGGCACCTTCTAATTCTACCAGAGCCACTGTAGAAGAATAAGTTTTTATGTGTACCAGGCTGGCGACCTGGAACCGGTCATGGGTGGCCCTGCAGCAGTGGCAGCGCCTCACACCCACATGATTTGATATGGGTCATAAACTCCACAACAGGCCGATCACAGTCCATACACATGACAAAGCAGAAGGCAGTAAACAGCACCGTGGGTGGCAAGGTGACCTTGCGCATGCACACGCATTGTTCATCCCCAAGCATGTCATGCCTGCAGCTGCTAGGCTAGGCCACTTTGCAGCGTGTGCTGCACTCAACCAGCTCAGCCGTGCGCCCCAGCTGGCGGCTCCCATGAAGCTCATGGCAACAGAACAGTGCAGACAGCAGCTGCAGCTGCAGCAGCTGCCGCCTTCAAAACCAGTTCCCAGCAGGCAACGCCACGCCTGAGTAGGGCTGTGCCTGCTGCTGCAGCAGGGGCGCGGTCACCAGCTGCGTGTGCATCTGACCCAGCAGGCCCTGCTGTGCTCGCAGCTGGCTGCGCGCTGGCAGCAGGGCCTTGCCGTCCCAGGGCTGCCCACCCGGCGCCTGGAAGTGCGCGCTGACCCAGCCCTGCAGTGCTGCCAGCTCCAGTGCGTTGAGCCTGTTGTGCAGGTCCAGGCGTGCCTTGAGCTCGGCCAGCGCGTGTGTCTGGCGCAGGCAACAGCAGCAGCGCAGGCAGCAGCAGCAGCAGCAGCAGCAGACTCTCAGCCGCAACTGCAGGAGTCAACGCAGCCAGAACCTGAGTACAATGCTGCTGCACATCCCGCACCCGCTACAGCAGCAAATGCGTAATGACAGATACTCACACAGCGGCAACACTGTGTTGGCTGTGTCAATGTGTGACGCGCTCAACAGGGCAAAGAGTGTAGAAACATGCAACTCGCAGCACCACAATGCCACCCGCTCACCTGCGTCTTGAGACTGATGGTGCTGCCAGGCTGCAGCTGACCCCACAGCCGCTCCATGGCCTCGCTGTCAACCAGGACCTCAAAGATGGACAACCGCAACGCACTGCTGCCTGCTGCAGCTGCAGCTGCACTGCTGCCTGCTGCAGCTGCTGCTGCACTGCTGCCTGCTGCTCCTGCAGCGTTAGCATCTGCACTTTTCTCGCTGTCACCGCTGCTGCTGGTAGTCACGGCCTGCTGGGGCTTGCGCTTGTCGAACTTGAAGAAGATGCGGTAACGCGCCTCTGGCTTGGCAGTGGTGCTCGGCAGCACGTGCTGTTGTCAAATGGAAGACGACATGTTTGCAACACCGTCAGCAACAAGCAATACAGGCATGTCTGCATCAAGCTGGGTACGACGTTTGGCTTGCGGCACTGTAATCAACAGGTCCTGGTGCGCTGGGATGCAGCCAGGTACAGGGCAGCGCACGTGCGTCTGCAGCGCAACGGCCCCTCTGGGCCCGTGCTCTGTTCAGGCAGGTCCTCGCAGGCAGGTGCTTGCGTATCCCGCCAACAGCACTTTGTGCGACTCGTTGTTTAAAAGGAGGAAGCCGATTTTTAACAAACCACACACTGGTATTGCTCCCCAAGCTGGTAGCCCACAACACCCACCTTCACAACTTCGCACAGGGATACCACGCCAGGCGACAGCCGCGCAAAGTTGGCGCGGCTGAGCAGCCGCAGCAGCCTGTTGTCCGTCTCGCCCCCGGCTTGCACGCATTGCAGCTCTGCATGGCTGGGCAGCATGCCGCGCAGCTCACGCCGCATCGCCCGCAGCCATGGCTGTGCATGCTGGCGATGGATGCGCCTGATGAGCTTGCCGTGCATCTCACGCCTGAAGGGTGACACCTGCTGGGCAAAGGTGTCCGCTGCTGCTGCTGCTGCTTCTGCTTGATTGCTTCATCTGCTGCTGCTGCCTGCTCTTCCTCCTCTTCAGCGCTCATCTGCTGCTTGTCCTCTGCCGACTGGTCCGCAGCTGAGATGCGCAGCAGGGTGGGCAGGAACCTCAGGATGTCCACGGTCCACCTGCAGCCAGACAGCCAGCCAAGCGCAGCACAGCAGACCAACAGCCACAGGCGTACAATCAGGCAGGGCTACTGAGGAAGTGCCTTCCAAGAAGCACGTGTTCCACAAGCTGATGCAAACTTTGCTGGCAGCCTGATAGGGTCCAGATACCAAGCAGAGCTCAAGGCACTTCTGCTCAGCAGCTTGCAACGACAGAAGTCACACTTGAGCATTGTCCATGCCTGTCTAACCACGAAAAGCCTGTCGTAGCCATAAGACTCCCCAAATGGCAGCTCACTCCACGTTCTTGAAGATTGCCTTCAAGTCGGCTGGTGCAGCCTCCCGCAGGTACTGCGCCATGGCGGCAGCATCATTGTACACAACGCACACCTGCGGCAGGACCCCTGCTGCCCCGCTGCTGCCTGCTGCTGGCTGCCTGTAGCCTGGCAGGCAGTGCCGCACGATAGCCGCCAGCATGGCCGCGATATCGGCCAGGCCTGCCGCGCTTGTCTCAGCTTGGCCAGACCACATCGGGCTGGCGCCACAGCAGGCGCCACACTGCAGAGCAGCAGCAAGACCAGGCGATGGATGCTAGATACCACGTGAGCCGCTGTGCTCCAGCACATGTATGTTGGGCTAAGTCACAGCTGCTCATGCTGTGCAACACTGTGTGTGTGCATGTGCAGCAGCTGGCAGCACTGTTCCTGGCAGGCAATAAGCTCAGATGAGTCGGTGCCGCGGCTGCTGCAGCTGCTGCTTGCCTTGCAGCTAGGCGCAGCCGGCGCACTCACGTGTGCGCATGACACAGCCACCACGCCTCGCCGCGCCTTGGACCCCACATGCAGGCACTCCTGGCCGCCCGCCCCCTGTGAGGGGCTGCCGCTGCTGCTGCTGTCACCGCTGGCGTTCCTGCTGCTGCGGCTGCCGCGCCCTGCAGTGCAGCAAACACCCACATCATCACTGTGACGCTTCATTGCAAGCCTTGAATGTGCAGTCACAGCATGCAGGCATGCAGGCACCCTTCATGTTGAACGCATGCAAACGCTTGGAAATGCACAGGCAAGCCGTGTCAGTCACCCAGGCGGCGCGCACCTGCACCTCGCGCGCGGCCTGGCGTGCCTTGCCGGCGCTGACCGTCGGCGCCTGCGCTGCTTACCCCCGCTGATGGGAAGGCCTTGTCATGCCTGGTGCGCCCCCAGCCGCTCCGCAGGCCCTGCTGCTCGTTTGCTGCTGCTGCGCCGCACCTGCTCTGCATGTGCTGGTGCTGGCTGCAGAAGCTGGAGCCCTGCTCAGGTCGCTCCCTGCATGCCTGCCATGCACCATCCGCGCTGCTCCTGAACGCCACCTGGCAGCAGACCGAGTTCTGAGCCTCTCTGCTTGTGACATAGGCTGGCCTGTGCTGTTCGCACCACAAGTCAGTGCCTGCACAGGTTGAGGTCCACAGCGGAGCGAACCACGTGATTGCACAGGGTGCGTGCAACTGTGCTTGGCTGTGCCAGCCAAATGGCCACAGAGTGCTGCTCTGTCAAAGCCTCGGCTGCTGGTCGACGTTTGGTGCAGACTCGCAGTGATGGTGAAGCAAGCAGCAGCTGCGCACAGGGACGCGCACGCACATGGCTGCCAGCAGTCGCTCACCCTTCCTCAGCAGCCACTTGCAGCCGGGAATGCCGCACACATGCACCTTGATGTTGAGCGTTGCGTCTAGCAGCAGCACCAAGGGATGCTCGCGCAGCTGACGCAGCTCTGGTGGTTGGTGCCCTGAGGCATACAAACTGCACCTTGTGTGGTTGCCCTTCATGAAGTTGCCGTTGAACTGCCTGCGCAGCAGTTGAGCGTGAGCTGGAGTCAGCAGCCCCGCGCGCTCATGCACATGTTGGTGGCACGGCATGCATATGGGCTCATGCACATTTTGGTGGCACGGCATGCATATGCGCTCATGCCACTGGCAGTGACTCAGCAGGGTCGCACAGAGGCTGAGCCTACACTGCGGCGCCTCAAGCTGCCACGGCAGCTGCCGCACTTACACAAAGGGCAGTGCTACCCAGTAGCTCAGCAGCTGGCACAGCGTGCCTACAGGCAGCCTGTCCGGGTCCCACAACCAGGACAAAGCCTGCTGCTGCTGCTGCTGCTGCTGCCCTGGCCCCTCTGCTCCATCATCATCTTCATCATCAAGCCCCTGCTGCTGCAGCCAATCCTCGCTCTGCTCCGCCTCGGCTTCCCGCTTGGCAGCACCCCGCACTGCCTCCAGAATGAACAACTTGCTGCAGTGACGGGTGTGCAGCACACAGCAGTTTGCAGTCAGCAAGGTAAGCTAAGTGCGTGGCAGCTGCTTGCAGCCTGATGCCAGCTTGCATTATGCCATGCCTGGTGTTTATGTAAGCCTCAACCAAAGCCGTGCACTCAGCAGAGCTGTCAGCGTCGCTCGTCAGCATGTTGTACAGCCCGCCACACCGGCGGGGAGTGTGTGTGCAGGTGCTGCAGCAGCAGCGCTCACCGGGGCTGCTGCTGGCCCTGCTGATCCGGCTGACTCCTCTTCCACTTCTGGAACGCGTCCTCAAGCGCCTGCATCACCATCAGCAGGTCCAATGCGTTCTGCAGCCACCTGCCGTCGGGGCCCCGCAGCTTGCTGGGCAGCCCGGACGCCACGCATGTGCCGGCGGGCTGCCCCAGTAGTGCACCAGGCTCGGCCTTGGCTGTGAGGACTGGCGTGCTGGCAAGGTACCTCTGGGCGGTGCCGGCGATGGACATGCAGTGCCTGACGGCGTCCAGGTGCAGCGACTCCAGCAGGCGACGCTGCAACGGCCGGCACAAGCAGCCGGCATCATCAAAAAACAGGCGCAGAGGCGGAGGCAGAGGCGCGGCAGTGAGCGATGTTTGGCGTATGTGCGAAAGGTCATCAAGTGACTGCTGCCCTGCCAGCGGTGGTGGACAGTGGCTGCCAGTAGGCAAGGCTGAGCGTGGGACTCTCAAACGCACTGCCCGTTGATTGGCTGCACTGACAGCATGGCGGCTTTCCTTTGCTACAGGTTCGTCATTGATGGAACACAACACACCAATTGCTAGTAGTTGCATGCGGCTGCACTAGTAGGGCTGATGTGCTTTTTTGTTTTGTCGCTGCTGCTGCCGCTGCCTTTGCTGCTGTTTCCCACCACGGAGCGCTGCTGCCAGCCCCACCTGCACAAAGATCGTCTCAGCAGTGTCCATCATAAGGCACACGCAGCTGGGGTCGTGCAGCATGTGGAAGGCCAGAGTGTCGAACCCGTCATGGTTGCCGCGGTCAGCCTGGCCTTTGGCATAGTAGTAGTGCGGCCCGACCACAATGTTGCACTGCTTGCACACCTTGCGCTTCTGCGGCACAGCATGTGATGGGCTGAGAGCTGGGACAACATAGACATGGAGTGTAGGCACCATGAAGCTGTCATGTTTGGTAGGAGTGGAATGTGGACTTACAATAATGTGGACTTTCATAGTGATGTGGACTGTGTGGGTTGCAGGACCGGCAGCCTTGCTGTGTGAGAATATGCTTGTACCTGGTACCCTGTTTGTGCTGCAATGTGGCGATGCAGTACGCTGCAGAGTTGCACATGAAAACAGGCATCACTGCCGCCAAGAGCTGCTGCGTGCACCTCATGCACCCTGCTGTACTGACACGCCCTCCGCGTACAGCAACTCTGAAGGTCTGCCTGCTGTCTGGTGGCACCGAACATTCTGGCGCCTGCTGTGAGAGTTCTGGCACCTGCCCTGAGTTGCACACATGCACATGTCGTGCAGGTGCATCGGCAGCAGCCACTGCATGCTGCATGCATGCCTTGCATTTTCTGGCTCCTGATGACTCACCAGCACACCATCCTGGATCTTGTCCAGCAGCAGCACTGTGACTTGTTTTTTCCGCGCTGTGTTGTCTATGTGCAGCCTATCCTGCTTGCATTTTGGACATGTGTCCCTGCGTTTGTGGACGAGGCAAGCCGGCAGGGCGCACGCCATCAGAAACATCAGCTTAGTCAAGGCATGTGCATGCTTCAAGCATGGACATGCCTTGACTCAACGCTACAAGCTACCTCACCCCCTCCTTATGCGCATGTACAAGGTAACGTGACACTCACAGCGTAGTGCTGAGGCAGCAGCTTCCTGTGGGTGCACAGCTGTGCCTGCAGTATTGTCACCAGTTGTGGTGACCTCAACAGCAGAGTTTTCCTCACGCTTGAGCCGCGCACCTATTATACTGCAGGATTAACTCAGGCGTGCATGCCATATTGCGTACTTTCAGTAGAAGGCCATCGTGCGCCTGACGAGGTTGCGTGGGAGCGAGAGCTCCTGCCAGGTTACACTCGCGCGATGGCGTCAAAAGTCCAGGCTACATGACTATAAACATAACATGTTCCTTATTTGTACAGCCTACAGCCCGCATCGGGCACGCTGAATGCGAACGAAAGGCCCCTTCAGGAAATTTTCTAAAGCAGGATTGGCAGATTCGATGTGGATCATCAACAACAATTTGTGGCCGCTAGATTACCACGAAGGCATATGCGCTGACAGCACCACGTGTCACTGGAATAATTTAAATTCACGACTGCTGCGGCGCAGGGTTGAGGGCATGCGCAAGACCATGTGAAGGGTTGCAGGAAAGAACATAATGCCTCGCACTCACTATTAACAGCCTGGCAGGTGCACTCCACAGTACTTGCACTTCGAACAAGTGTAGAAGGTTGAAATGTGAACAAGCCTTGCTGACATGCTGCCAGCACATTCCGACTATATATATACATATATGCCGCCGTTGCATACATGAAGCTTTGCTTCCCTGCTAGTTGAATGTGATGCTGCTTACTACGCCAAGCCTGACTATGATACATGCCGTGCCATACAGCCCCAGCACAGGCTGAACAACTGCACATCACCCGGTGAGCAGACATGTACATGTCAATTGACATGCAAGAAGAAGAAGCACTCTGACGCAGCAGCAAAAGGCAAGCAAGACATCACGCAGTGTCACCCTACCCATGCATGCGAGGCTGCGCACGTAAGCAAAGCTGGCTCCACCCAATGTACTGCGCCGCTGGTTAACCTACAACGTTGTACTGATGAACATGAAGCATGTTGAGGCCAATGGAGCCGCTTCTGGGGCACCAGCTGCTCCACGTCTAGGAAGCAAAGGTAGAAGCTACGCACGCACGTCCTTTAACATCCCCCAAAAGTTACCTGAAGCAAGCAGAAGTTCAGCGGACAAGCAGAAGTTCAGCGGACATGTACACACTTGAGGCGCGTTGCCGATGCCGCCAAGGTATGGCTTACAAGAATGATTATGACTATATAGGTACACACGCTGCACATCGTCCCAATCAATAGGACATGGGGAATGGGACAGTGATTGTCAATCGGCCGCAACCCTCCACACATGCTCCACACGTCTGACAGTCCCCTCTGAAATAATGTTGATAACACTTTACAAACTTTGTAAAATGTATTACAAAGCCCTGTAACAGCTTCAGGCGTGCATGACCTCAGCACAACACAGTTGTGCTGTGCTGCTGACTAGCCAGCTGTGAGAATGGATTTAGCTGTACTATAGCACAGCACATGCAGGGGTAGGGTGACACTTGCTTGCCTTTGCTACTGCGTTAGAGTGCTTTTTCTTCTTCACATGCGGCTATCTGAGAAACTGCAGCCACATTGCACAGTGCATGGTGTCCAAGGTTTAAGATCAAAGTGGCGAGGACACCATGTGGCACAGAGTCCACTGAACTCTGAGCTGGTGAGTTGCAGCATGGCCTGGAGCAGCTACACCCTCTCTCCAGCAACATAAGTGCTGCTGCTGCTACTGCTGCTGCTGCATGTCGGTGTGGCAGCTGCTGCTCAGCCATGTGTGTCGTCACTGTACATGCTTAGCAGGTCGCTTGCATGCACTAGTCATTACTGCTGGCATGGCTGGGCACTGCAGGATGACAGCAGCCCTGCTGCTGCTGCTGCCGGGCATGCGTTGCCGGACTATATATATGGCACACCCCAGCAGCGATGCAATACAGGTATGACTGGATTCGGAACACAATGACAGGCAGTTTGCACTTGCAATTAGTCGGCTTGCTGTACAGCACATGTGCCAATCCTGCGAAACACATGCACCGACCAGAAGCACGGCATCTGCGGGAAAAAGCACAACATCACTGCATACAAAACCAACATGATTTTATATGTGCAGCACAGCTCCTTCTGCGCTGGCAGAACGTGCTGGCCGTTTCTGTGCCACAATAGAAACCTGTAGGCGATACAAGCGCGCATGGATGCACGATGCTCCGTTAAGGTTTGTTATATAGCACACGTGTGTTACATGTGCGACCAAAGTTAGGAGCAGCAACCTCCGAGGCTGCGCGGCAGGTGTGTATAAGGTGGTTACTGTTTGACTCCTGCAGCCAGCCAGCCTCGATGCTTAAAACAATGTGCAAGGGGCTTCTGCTAATCAGCGATAGGTGCCAACATGCATTCCACAGCCAAGGCGTTTCCCTGTTCTCGAGCGTAATGAATTCGAAGCACTCGCCTGCAGCGCTGCCATGTTGCCGGGCCTTTCTGGCTCTCAAACGCTTGAGACGCTAGCGTCCATGAGCCCTTGTGTTCTCCTCACGTCACTTCATTCATGACTGAAACCTGCCTCTGGCACTAGCCCTGCGAGCCGGTACTGTGCTCATGAGGGAAGCACGGATATCACCCTCAATGCGGTTCAGCAGCACTGAACTTGCCAGGCGCAACATCAGTAACACAATTTAGCTCGAAAAAATCTGACCTGCAGCAGTACTGCTGCACTAGTGCAGTGCACACACCCCAGCCACACCAGTTTGCCACTGGAACATAGTGTCAAGACCCCCAAACCACACGTAACGGCACATAACTCGACAGCCTGAGTCATGCTGACAGCGTGACCGTGCTGCCCTCCTCAACCGTGCATTGACCTGCAGCACCCCGCAGCGCATGCAGTCCGTGCGGCATGAGCTGCATCAGCGACATGTCACTGTACGCCACGGTTACAAAGCAGGCGTTGGTGTACCGCACAGGCAGGTGATGCACACGTTGCAGGGGTCAGGGCCCACACACTTCACACAGTTTCCAGAAATGTCCTATCACAACATGCAAGCCGAGGTGTTTGTTGCAGCACAACATGCCACAGGTACATGCGCACCTGGCTAGCCATGCAGAGTGCCCGCTGTGTATCCACAGTCACATTTGTTGTTGCTTACTTCCATAGTCAACCTCCAATTGTGTGTATGTGCTGCTGCTGCGTTTGTTGGGAGTGTAATTGTCATGACGTGTGTCACGGGCTCTGACATGGGGTCTACTGGAGACTACTTGCAGGTGGTGCGCAGGTGTCACGAGTGCCTGCCCGGGGTGTGCACTCGTTGACACTTCTGCCCTGCTATTCTCTGCACTACAGGTATGCCAAACATCCGGGATGTTTGAGGCCTTGCTGCAGGAATGCGTGCCTGCATGGTAGCCCACTCGGAGCACCAAGAGAACTTGGGCGGGGGTCTTTTGGTCCAGCTTTGTTTGAGGTACGCAGCTGTGCATTTACCTGGCGCCCAGGAGCCGTTCAAAACTCTTCCTTTCACATGCAGGCGTGCTGGTAAGTTTCCACGTCAGGGACCAGCTGGTGCAACCATTGCTGCAAGGGCATCCGCGTCAGTGCCAAGGTGGGCATATGGCGTGCTTCACTTGCTGCTGCTGCCGCTGATTTCACTCAGTTGCACATGTACATGTACAGTCAGCAGCATATATGCTGTATGCATACATGGCAAATGATGGTGGTGTGCAGCATCTGCTGCCAGGCATGAATGCGTTTTTTGGACCTCTGTGTCTGCAGCATGCCTTGCGGCAGTTATTGGGGATGCCTGCGGTATGATCGGCTTACTTCGGCCCCCTACGATTGCATGCCAACTATCAGCAGCTGCAGACATGCCGCATACATCACAGAATGATGGCAGCTTCCCGCACAGCAGGAGACGGAACGGTCCAGTGGCAGACGCATGTGCATGGACGCACAGCGCATCATCATCATGTCACCCATTCACACGTACAGCGCATGGCGCCACATTATGGCCAGCTGCGTGCTACCCGAGACTGCTGTTATCTGTTGCCGGTGACGGGCAGCGCTGCCTGTTGCGGGTGTTGTGTGTGTGTGTGTTGTGTGCCCCAGGTGGTGCTGCTGTGGAGCCTGGACGTGCCGGGCGGCCTGGCCAATGGCACACGGGGCGTGGTGGAACGCCTCGCCAGCGTGAGCGAGTACCTTGAGCAGGTGGGGGGAGCTCTGTGGCTGCGGCCATGTGCTCACACAGGCCTGCGTGCGCAGCATTGCGGCTGCGGCCATTGGGGCATGGTGAAACGCATGGTCAGTGTACCTGTGCGCCTTCGCAGCTCACAAACTCACACTCAGTACTGCGGGTGCTGCAGTGCAAGCCGCACCTGGCACGCTTAGCGCTCGAGGATGTTGCTGCTGGTGCAGGAAGGTCTCCTGCCGCCTCATGCCAGACGGCAGCAGCAGCAGCAGCAGCAGCAGCAAGGGGCCGGGTGGCAGCCGGGAGGCACCGGCAGCAGCTGGCCCGGCCAGCAGTGGGCTGCCACTGCTGGGAGCGTCACCGCCACAGCGGCAGCAGCAGCAGCAGCAGCCGGCCACATCGCCGCCCCCGCCAGCAGCAGCAGGCCAGCTGCCGCGCTCCAGGCTGCGCTCCATGAACTGCAGGTACAGCATGGCAGTGTTTCGATTAGAACCCAGACTTGCCAGCGTTCTTGCTGGGCGGGCAAGGGACTTGCTATTGGGAATGGCCGGCTCTAAGCTGCTGCTGCAGCTGCCCCGCAGCCTGCACGAGACAGCGACGCCAGCATCACGCGCCCTGCTCCCTACCTGTGGCACCTTGTTGCCTTCCTGCTGCTGCTGCAGCACTCATCGCCTAGCTGCTGTGGTGACGTAGTATGTTCTGGCACGGCCAGCAGCCAGCAGCCCTGGCTATTTAGTCAGCATTTGGTTGTTCACAAAGGTTTCCAATCCATTATGCGCAGCAGGGACCAACACAGTGTGCGCATCACTCAAACAACAGCTGCGCTGCTGCTGCTGCTGCTGCTGCTGTTGCTGCTGCTGCTGCTGCTGCTGGCTGCAGCAGCAGCAGCAGCAGCCGCATACCAGGTGCTGTGGTGACGCGCTGTGTCCAGGGCTGCCAGGGCTGCTGGGGCAAGCAGCAGCCAGGGAGGCGGCGCGTGCGGCTGCCAGAGGCGCCACAAGGCACCGACGTCGACATACCGGTCAGCATGCCTGCTTACCGGCGGCCGCAGCTGCAGGAAGCTCTTGTGTGAGTGATGTCACTCGACATGTTGCAAGTGTGTTGCTGAACTGAGCGTGTGATACGGGTGGCGTGAAGGCCTCGTGTGATCATGCTGAGCGGCACCTGTCAGGTTCCTGGAATGATGTGAACGGCGTTTGCAGTAGCCTATGGCTGGCCGCAGCTCTGACTATGAAGAGCAGTCTGCAACACACAAGAAGTGGGCATGCACAAGCGCACAAGCATACAAGCGCCAGCAGAAGTGGCAGTGCAGTGGCGCGCCCACACAACTGCGCCTGTGCATCCTCTTTAGTAACTGCTCAGTGGCCCCTCACTCTGCAGACCGCTGGGTTGAATTTTGTTACCTGCTGCTCTGCTCTGCCGCCGCCAGGTGGGTGAACCACACCGGCACGCTGCAGCAGCGATGACCGGGTTTGAACATGCAGTGTTGCGGCTTCTCAAGCATCATTCAAACACCAGCGTCTGCAGTACAAAAGGTTTATTGTGGCAGAAACGGCCATCGATTCTTCTTTCAAGGAGCGACTCTGCATCGCTGGCAATGTTAAAGTCCACCTTGAATACTATGAGGACAAAATAAGTATACGGTATGTGTGTCGCTGTCTGGCGGTAACAGCTGCGGCACTTTGTCGTGCTGCAGGCGAGTGCTTCAGTACAACACCCATGCACAGGCAAACGCCTTGGTCGCGGAAAGCATGTCAGTGCCTATCACTAATAAGCGGAAACCCATTGCAAGTGTTTCCAAGCACCGCGGCGGGCTGGCTGCAGGAGTCAAACAGTAACCACCTGCACGCAACACCTGCGGCGCAGCCTCGGAGGTTGCTGCCCCTACTATAATCCGTGCCTGTGTTACATTCTTGCCTTATAACAAACGTCAACAGAGCCTGCATGCAGCCATGCACGCTTGTATGGCCTGCGGTTTCTGTTGCGGCAGAAACGGACAACACCTTCTGCCAGCACAAAACGAAATGCACTGCACAAATGAGATTTTTTGTACACAGCAATGCTGTGTTACTCCGTACGGATGCCGTGCTTCTGATCGGTGCTTGGGCAGCATCTCGCACAGCAATCCGACCAAGTGCAAACTGCCACTCATTGCGTTTCGTATCGAACACAACCTGTAATCCGTCGCTGCTGGGGTGAGCCACAGGCCGCAACCCACACCCAGCAGCAGCAACGTGCAGGGCTGCTGCCATCCTGCAGTGCCCAGCCACGCCAGCATTGATGACCTGTAGTGTCACCGTACTGGACAGTAACTGCTACGAAGAAGAATGGACTTGCACCTACAGGGTACCTCCCTATCTAGGCTGCCGACGTACCAAGGATGTGCTAAGGTCGCCATGACCTGTCATCACACAGCGATGCCTTGGGTGTGTCGACCCTTGGCCCGTTCACTTGGATCAAAGTCCCTGTACACACAGTACACGTCGTTCTATCAACGGATGTTCACGTTCACGACGTGACAACTCTCCCCCACCTAAGTGGCAACGTCTGCGTTGACCAGACAGGCATCTTGCAAGTGCACCAGTCAAACAAGGTACTCAGGAGGTGCCGTTGAGATAAATGGAGGGTCCCTCTCCCCCACCCATGCGTGAAGCACTCAGTACGTACACACAGGGCATCCAAGCAGTAACCCACTGCTGTAGACAGTCACATTACCCAGGTAGCGCGAGGGTTAAACGAGCCACAACCAATGGCTGGATAGAATGCATACCTGACCACCATGCACCGTCGTGCCGCTGCAAACCCTTCCAACCCTCCTGCCACAGGTCCTCTGCGCCGTGTTGGCAAGAAGCAGCAGGGCTGGCGCCCTTACCATGATCCCCAGCAGCGCAGGCAGCAGCTGCAGGATGGCGACTTTGCTGGCAAAGGCAAGGGCAAGCGCCAGGGTGCCTGGCAGCAGCAGCGTCGGCGGGGCGGTGGCCGTAGCAGTGCTGGTGGTGCTGGCCGTGCTGAGAGCAGCGCATCAGCTGAGCGACGTGCCATAGAGGAGCGCCAGCACCGCTTCCACAATGGCCTATGCCTAAACTGCAGCAGTCCTGATCACCGCAAGGCTGATTGCCCTCATGTCAAGGGCAAAAGCATATAGGGTGCCGCGGGGCATGTGGCTCAACAGGGTTGTTTGTTGCAATTGGCAGTTGCAGCAGTGCACCCCACATGCCGGGTAGCCTCTCACCTTCTCGTCCTTCCTCTGATCAGCGCCACTATAGTTGTTTTGTATGTTAAGCCCGTGGGGATCACTCTCCGATAGCGAACACGTCCCCTTCTACATTGCAGGGCCTATGTAGTTCTCCTGGCTAAGGACTCCTAATCCTTGACGGCACGTTACTTGATTAACGTTGATCCGTCCCCGACATCGTCGGGCCCTCCAAGGACTTGGACAAGCCAAGTCCTTGGCCAACAGGGCCTAGGTCATAACCGTCTGACCAAGGCTAGCACGGCACGGCTCTCACAGAGACCCTACAGCATATTCTATACTGTGCCGTTACATACCTCCCGCCTTAGGTAGATTGACTGCCCTCAGTCAACACCAGAGGATGTAACACATGTATGTATTGATACAAACATATATGGCCAAAACTGCTACAGCTCACAGCTGCACAGTAGGGGTTTCCACCAGAACCACTCCTCAAACTACAATTGGGTTGCAGGGAGTTCAGCGCAGCACCCTTGAGGATAGATTACACAACATGCCTCGCTCCCCCAATTGCAGTACAGCACCGAAGTGCATGATCCCATTCAAGAGTGTGAGCAGCATGCTCAGTGACACCAGTCACTACACTCAATGGGTCTGTAGTGTGTGTATAATGCCTCTTTGGGCAGCGCGCGCATAATAAATAAACAAAGATCACACACCAGCAGCGAAACGTACACGCTTTGATGAGCGTACAGCCTGCAGACCACCATCTGCAGTACGTTTCTGCTTATTTGTACCGGCTCCTGCTCAAATACGAGCAAAGTACTCATCAATCTTGTCCTGGCAATTTGAACAATTGCGATCAGGCTCCCATGTGTTGTTACTCTCATCATAACCCTTCCACTTGACGAGATACTGCCTCTGCAGAACAGGCGTTTTGGCTCTGTTCCTTTTTCTCCTCACACGTACATCCCTGTGAGCCAAAACTGACTCAACCTCGTACTCTAGCTCATCTTCAACAAGCTCAGGTACAGGCGGGGGTTGCACTCGACCACCTTGCTGATAAGCTTTCAGCAGTGACACGTGAAATACGGGGTGGATCTTGAGGTTAGAAGGCAGTGTTAACTTGTAGGCAACTTCATTCACACAGTGAAGCACCTTAAATGGGCCGATCCATTTTGGCAACAGCTTGTGAGTACCAGCTGTCTTCACCTTGATGTTCTTTGTGCTCAAAAGAACTTCATCACCAACTGCAAACCGCAGCTCCCTCCTATGCATATCAGCATACGCCTTCTGCCGCTGCTGCGCTGCTTGCAAACACAGCTTTGCACGTGCAACAGCAGTCTGAATACGTTCAGATAGGGATGTTGCTGAATCACAGGTAGCATTGGCGTGGGCAGCGCCCTCCTCCCCCCTTGGAACAACAAGATCCAAAGGCAGGTTAGGCCTCTTGCCGTACACCAATTCAAACGGCACAGAGTTGACGGATTCTTGATAAGAATTGTTGATGGAGAACTGCACCATCGGCAGCAAAGAGTCCCAATTCGTTTGAGTTGGATCAATATAGTGCCGCAACATATCCTCCAGCACACGATTCACACGTTCAGTATTGCCAGCACTCTGTGGGTGGAATGCAGTGCTCATGCCATGCTGAACACGCATCTGGGCCACAAAGGCCTTTCAGAATTTGCTTGTAAAGCGAACGTCCCGATCTGTGACAACGGAGCGTGGCACACCATGATTAGCCACAACCTGAGCAACAAAAATATCAGCCAGTTGCTCAGCACTCACATCATCAGCACATGGCGCCAAACGCACCATTTTTCACAGCCTGTCGACAAAACAACAATGGCTGTGTAACCTGCAGCCGCCCTTGGGAGAGACACAATCAGATCCATGCTGACTGACTCCCAAGTGTCACCAGGGATTGGCAGAGGCCGCAGCATACCAGCAGGTTTCTGGTTACTGCTCTTGTTGCGTTGGCAGGAGTCACACTCCTTGACGTACCGCGCAACATCACGTGCCATGCCTGCCCAGTAAAAGTAACGCTGCACATTTTTCAGTGTGCGCCTGGTCCCAACATGACCAGCATACGGCGCATCGTGGCACTCATGCAGTACCAACTGCCGCAGCTCATTATCAGCTGGCAGCATCAGCGTCCTGCCTCTGTAAAAGACACCACCCCTTTCTGTCCAATTGCTTGCACCACAGGCAAAAGCAGTATCAGCGGCGTATGCTGCACGCAACTTTGTTACGAAGGCAGAGTTTTGCAGCATTGCGGCTTGGACAGAGGACGCTGTCATGACACCAACATATGACACCAATTCAGGGTCTGAATCAACAGCAGGGTGGCGACTAAGTGCGTCAGCCACAACGTTCTGCTTGCCAGGCTTGTAATTGCATTGCAGCCTGTGACCCTGGAGCGCTTCTAGCCACCTAGCAGCCCGCCGTGACTGCATGGTGTTGGTGTCGAAGAAGGTGTTGGGCTTGTGGTCTGTAAAGACTTTGACATCTCTGCCCTCAATGTAACAACGCCACTTTTTGACGCAGTACACCACAGCAAGCATCTCGAGCTCGGTAGGCGAGTAGTTACACTCTGCTGGTGTTAGCTTGCGTGACTCGAACGCAATCGGATGTCCTTTTTGCATGAGAACACCAGACACACCTAAATATGATGCGTCGCACACCATTTCAAACGGTTCCTGACTGTGCCAATCCGGCAGTGTCAACACAGGTGCTGTTGTTGGCAGGTCCTTGACCTTGTCAAACGCCTCATGACAAGACGTCGACCAACGAAAAACAATTATTATTGTTAAGCAGGTCAGTCATGGGATGAACAACCTGTGCGTATCGCTTGATGAACTTCCTAAAGTAGTTCGTCATGCGGAGGAACGAACGTAGGTGTGACACGTCTGCTGCAGGTGCAGGGAAGTTTTTGACTGGCTTCACTTTGGCGGGGTCAACACGAACTCCCTTTTCACTGACAATATGCCCAAGGAGTAACACTTCTTTTTGATTGAAAGAGCACTTCCCGTGAGCAGCTGTCAGATTGTGTTGCTTGAGAATGTCCAGCACTATTCTCAAATGTTTTTCGTGTTCTGCTTCGCTTTTGCTGTAGACGATGATGTCGTCCAGGTACACCATCACGAACTTGTACAGATGTTTTGAGAAGAGCTTATTCATCAGGCTCTGGAACGCTGAAGGGGCGTTCACCAGACCAAAACTGAGTGTCAGGTATTCATAGTGATCAAAGGGCGTCCTAAACGCCGTTTTTGGCACATCACTATCAAGCAGTGCTCGCCTGATGATAGGCTTGACGAAGATCGATCAAGCTGAACACCTTTGCACCTGGCAAGTGGTCTAGCATCTCGTCTATGCGAGGAAGAGGAAAAGCAATCCGCCTTGTTAAGCGATTAATCGCTCGATAGTCTATACGCATACGCAGTTCTGTTGAACGTGGCTTTTTCACAAACAGCACTGGAGCACCAAACGGTGACAGTGAAGGCTGTATGTAACCTAGCTCAAGCAACTGCCGTATTTGCTTTTCCATCTCTTCCATTTCAGCTGGAGAATAGCGGGACATAGGCCGTAAAATAGGCGACGCAACTGGCTCAAGAGGAATCACCTTATAGTCCATTTCCAGCTTTGAGCCTCCATGTGGTGGGTGATCCGTGAACACAGTAGGATAGTCCGCCTGTAGTTGGGCCATACGAGCATCCTGCAGCGCAGAGGTTGCAGCTGCACAGAAAGCAGTGTCAGGTACCTGCTTCACCACTATCAGGCAGTACCAGAACTCTTGCTTACTGATTCTCTTAGCTTGTGCATAGGATAGTACAGTAGGCTGAGCAGGGGAAGGCTGCTTGGGAGGCACATCCATGAGTAAAATGACTGGCTTTTTACCCTTGCCTGCCACTGAGCATGTAGCAGATGCAAAATCAAGCTGAGCCTTCATGCGTTTCAACCATGCATCACCCAAAATAACATCAAAAGCTGCTGGCATATCAATGACAGCAAAGTTCAGCCGCGAAGCCAAACCTTGCATGAGCAAAGTAGCAGTGCACTGCTGTGCGGTCTGTGCAGCAGCGCCCGCAATGCCGACAACAGACAGTGGATTTTTATTATCACGCAGTGTAACACCAGTGCGTGCGCAGAAAGCAGCAGATATGTAGTTGTGCTGTTCTGCTCCACTGTCAAACAACACACATGCCGTAGCACCAGCAACTGTACCAGTCAGCTGCATGACATGTGTTGTCACAGGTCCAACATTGACCTCTTGATTTGCTGGAACATCAGCAGCAGCAGAGGCACAGCACGGTGCCCCACCCTGCTGTGCTGGAACAATTTGTGGCTTGTCAACATACACCACAAAGTCACACTTGGCCTTGACTGTCTGGCCTGATTTATTATTAACAAATAATGGCGTGTTGCGTACATAACGCTTGAGCACCGCCATGCCGCGCAAGGCAGGTGAGCTGTACTTGGCTGGAAGCAAAATGCAAGCGCCAAGCGCTGGGCACTGCAGCTTATGCAGCCTGTACCTGGTTAAAAACAGCTCACGTTGCTGTCTTGGAGTATGCAACCACAGAAAATCACCTTGCTCATATTTTCTATCAAAGAAGGACTTACTGCCCGCACAGCAGTAGTCTGGCAGCAACGCATTGCCACCATCTTCTGAAGCACATGCATCAACAGTGCATGGCGTAGCAAGTTCACCTTGCAGCGCAGCAAAAATTGCTGGGCTGATTTGCAGCTCATCATCTGCTGCAAAGGGGTTCAGGTCAGCTGCCAATGTCATGCGGGTTGTCCTTAGCTTTGCTGCCAGTGTACAGCATGCCGCATGTTGATGGCTTAGATAGGTTCTTAAACAGGTCATACTGCCCGCTGGACTTTCCATTGCCCTGAGGGCCTGCTAGGCTGATCGGCTTGGCACATGCACTCCTCACATACTCACGCACTTGCTGCCTGTTAGTGCGGAATGACTGCACAAGCATGGTGCGGGGCATGCTCTGGCCAGCTATCTCTAGCAGGGTGCACAGAAAGTCCACCTCGCTCTCCTGGTCTGCTGTCAGTGGCGCCTCCAGGTTGAGGGCGGCCGCTGCTGCTGCCAGGGCATCCACACCATCAGCAGCGTGCTGCTGGCCTGCTGCTACTGCTGCAGCTGCTGCTGCAGCTGCTGCAGCCTCCTCTCCAGCCTCCTGCAGCTTGTGTAACTGATCATTTAGCTGCCCTTGCATAACCGCGTCTTGCAAGTCAGCCATCGCGAAAGAGGAACTGGACCGTGACAGATCTCAGCTACCACTGTAACGACTGAGGAACGTAGGGAAGCGTAAAGAGAAAGATTATAGTTGTTTTGTATGTTAAGCCCGTGGGGATCACTCTCCGGTAGCGAACACGTCCCCTCCTACATTGCAGGGCCTATGTAGTTCTCCTGGCTAAGGACTCCTAGTCCTTGACGGCACGTTACTTGATTAACGTTGATCCGTCCCCGACATCGTCGGGCCCTCCAAGGACTTGGACAAGCCAAGTCCTTGGCCAACAGGGCCTAGGTCATAACCGTCTGACCAAGGCTAGCACGGCACGGCTCTCACAGAGACCCTACAGCATATTCTATACTGTGCCGTTACAGCATTCTCATGACGAATAGCATACTGCACCGCCTCAGTCAACGTGGCCCAGGGCTGCTTTGTCACAGGGTCTACCTGAACCTGTGCAGAAATAGCGGGCTTCAGCCCTGTGTGGAACTCAAGCACTTGACTGCGCTCATCCATGGGCTCAGCCATCAGCTCAGCACATAGGGTTTGCAGCCCTCGAGCATAGTCCTCAACCGTACCCGTTTGAGTGAGTCGCTCAATCTGGTAACGAGCCGCCAGCTCAGGGTCAGTTGCACCAAAACCACGGACCATCCAAGCCCGGAAAACATCCCAGTCTGCAGGGTTGTCCTCACGAGTGGCAATGGTTTTCTGACAACCAAACCAGTAGGACTGAGCCGCATTGCGCAGGTATGACACTGCTAAGCCCACACCTGCAGCTGGATGGGCAGGACGCTATAAGTGCCTGGAGGAAGGCGTCCGAGAGTTGGTCCGCTCGGACCACTCTCGTTGACACTGCCGCTTTTTTTGAAATTTGGTTTCTGCGGTACAGGTGCGTATGAAGATGATGCTTTGATGCTGTCCAGCTTGCCTGCATGGCAGCACACTCGGAGTACCAGGAGAGCTTGAGCGGGCCGCTCCTGGTCAAGCATTGCTTTGAAGGTATGACTTTTTGCATTTACCTGGAGCCCAGGAGCCGTTAAATCCGTTCTTTTACACCTTCCAAGGTGGGA
Organism: Scenedesmus sp. NREL 46B-D3; assembly: GCA_014080715.1. Taxonomy (NCBI): domain Eukaryota; kingdom Viridiplantae; phylum Chlorophyta; class Chlorophyceae; order Sphaeropleales; family Scenedesmaceae; genus Scenedesmus; species Scenedesmus sp. NREL 46B-D3. Next base: position 25,442 of record JACERP010000248.1, read on the forward strand.
ACTTTAGTGATGGTTAGGAAATGTGCCATTGATGTAAGCCACTTCCTGACGGGTTCATCACTCTTTGCACCACTGAAGGTTGCAGGTTGCTTAAAGTGCTTATCGTGCGCAGTTGCTACACTAGCAACAATTGCATCAGCCCCAACCAAGGGCACACCAGGCGCAGGCGCCCCAACCAAGGGTGCAGCAGGGCCCTGCCTGGGACCTACTATCGGCGCCATTGCACCTAACCGCTCAGCAAGAGCAGGGGGAATGCCCAACCGAGGCGAAACACCTGCTACATGCTCACCTTCATAGGTTCTGAGCAGTTCCACTCAGCTCCAAGCTGGCATCACCCCTGCTCCTGCGGACATAACTGAGGCCATGAGGGCACTGGTATGAGACAAATGAGCAAGTGCTGTCCCACGTGACCACTCAGCTCCAAGCTGGCATCACCCCTGCTCCTGCGGACATCACTGAGGCCATGAGGGCACTGCCCTCATGGCCTCAGTGATGTCTGCAGGAGCAGGGGTGATGCCAGCTTGGAGCTGAGTGGTCACGTGGGACAGCACTTGCTCATATGTCTCAGCCTGCTGAGCCCCAGCGGCTTCTTCATCAGTTAGACCCTCGTCCTGGCCTGCCTGGCCAGTCTCCTGCTGCTGCTGCTGCTGCTGCTGCTGGGTGCCTGCCAGGCCCCCAACCGCAGCAGTTTCCTGCAGATGCTGCTGCTGAATCAACCATTCCACCACCTGGCACTGGAATGGCGAAAAGACGGCACTACGTGTACAGTAGGCGTCTTTCAACTGCTGAATCTGGCTGTGAGTCAGCATGATTGCCACTGACTCAGCCGACCTGCCACTGCCTGTGACTGGCACCCCTACAATCGTACTGTAGGGTTGAGCAGCTGCCTGCTGCTGCACACCGGCTGCCGGCCTGGTGTCATGCTGCTGCTGCAGGTTCATTGCACGCTGCAGTTCATTCAACTGCTGCGCAAGGCCTGCCAAGGTCTGAGCAGTTGCAGCATGGGTTGTTGCTGCATTGGGTAGGCTACCTGCCCCCTGTCCTTCCCCCACCCCAGCCGTCTGCTGAGCTGCAGCTGCCTGCCGCATGGGGTTGGGGTCTGACTCCGAATCAGACGTACCATTACTGTCCGCAGAGTCAGCAATGTCAGGGTCACCCTGATCAGTCTGCTGACTGGTGACATGGCCACCTGCCATGTCTGTGTCCTCATCAAAATCCAGCTGCAACTCCTCATCTGCAAAGCGGATTTGTCCACGTGGCAGAGTGTCAGCATCAGCAGACATGTCAACAACCCTCCTGATTGTTCGCGCAGTACGAGGTTCCGAAGCTGCCTGCAATTGCCTTTTACGCAGCCATCAAGCGATATCAAGCCTCTGAAGTCGCGTAGCTGCTGCCATAGCATGCTGAAAGCCATGCTGGCTCGCTTCACCTATCCAGGTGAGCTTCTCCCAAACAGTAGGTCGCATTTTGCGAGGTCTCTGCTCACCAGAGAATGTGCCGAACTGGAGCGGGCTCCGTTCCATGTTCCCGGCACCTTGCCCTGCCGGGGCAGTTAACTTGGACGTAGCAACCAGCTACACCAGCAATTGTTTATTGCCTGAGTATGCAATAGACGCGTAAGTGGTTCAAGTAGGCCACAAGATTGCGTGTGTGGGGAAGTACCTCTCCCCCGCCTGAACTCAGCTACCAAATTGTAGTGTCACCGTACTGGACAGTGACTGCTACGAAGAAGAATGGACTTGCACCTACAGGGAACCTCCCTATCTAGGCTGCCGACGTACCAAGAATGTGCTGAGGTCACCACGACCTGTCATCACACAGCGATGCCTTGGGTGTGTCGACCCTTGGCCCGTTCACTTGGATCAAAGTCCCTGTACACACAGTACACGTCGTTCTATCAACGGATGTTCACGTTCACGACGTAACATGACCAGTGCATGCAAGCAACGCTTATACGCATGTACAGTGACGACATACATGGCTGAGAAGCAGCCGCCGCACCAACATGCAGCAGCAGCAGTTCCTTCTATGGAGAAAGGGTGTAGCTGCTGCCAGGCTTCAGCCCACGTGGGCGCACCAGGGCTCAGGGGTTGACTATGTGCCACAGAGTGTACCTAGGTACCTCACCACCTTGATCATCACCCTTGAATACCATGCACCGTGCACGTGTGGCTGCAGCTGTGTGCATTGCTCACCTGTCAGAGCTGGCTGCCACAGCAGCCACAAAGTCACTAGTGCCACGCAGTCACCAGTGACAGCCTGGCAGGTGCATTTCACTGCTAGTACATGCATTACCTGGAGCCCAGGAGCCGTTTGAAAACTCGTCCTATTACATGCTCTTCGAACAAGTACTCTGGCAGAGCACTAGTGTGAAAGGTTGCAGGAAAGCACCCTTTAGAACAAGCCCTACTGACGTGCTGCCAGCACATTGCGAGTCGCCGGCGTTAAATGACCAAACACCAAAGTAGGGCCACGTGGCCTGTGCACAAGCCCGCCCGCTGAGGAGCCAAACAAGGCTCATGGGGACAAGCCTGACTGTTACGTTACCATTACATTAAGCCTGACTATGATACATGCCGTGGTATACAGCCCAAAACACAGGCTGAACAGCTGCACACTACCGACATTAGCATGCAGCCGCTGCACGGGTTGACATTTCGGCACAAGCATGCCCAAGGTAAGGTGGCAGCAGCATTGCTTTCCTTAAGCTCGTCCCCTGAAGCGTGCACACATCTGTACCAGGCAAAGCAGCATGTGGCACGCCAAGACTAAGCTCGATGCAGCTGTGGTAGTCATCCACAGCATGGTTGCATGCAGCCACAGCATGGTTGCATGCAGCCAACACGCAACCCGCAGCAGCAGTCCCTGCAACCCCTGCATGTGCGGGTGTAATAAACGGACGCCTGCCAGTCTGCTGCAGCACAACATGCTTGAAGCTGCACAGTCAGAACTTCAAACAGTGTGATGTAAACAGTGTAAGTGCTGCGACTAGCCAGTGACAACAGCTAGAGTTGACTCTAGCACTGCAAGTAGCATTGCGATACGCAGCAGCATTGTACCCTATCAGGGGAGCAAAGCAAGGAAAAGCAGTCATATTTATACCTTTTCTTCTCTGCACCACCATGGTGCCATATAATATGGCTGCAACAACAAGTTCAAAGGTGCGTCGTGTGGAAGCCAGTGTAACCTACCGCTCACAATGCTGGCCCTGAAAAGCAGAAAGCGCTGCTGCTGCATGCTCAGCAGCACCCTGCCAGCCCACCAACCATCACTCGCCTGCAACAATCTGCAAGTAAGTAACTGCGAAGCGCTGACTCCTTGGACTGCCTTCGCAACTTCAAGCCAAGAGCTGCATTGTCCGCACACAACTTGCCGCGCTCCTACTGCAACCAGCTGGTCACAGCACAGCAGGCTACAACTGCAAGTCGCACTCTCATGTCCACACACGCACATGACACCTGGGCACTTCACTGCCTTGCGCTCCCCCTCAAGATGTGGCAGCCTTCACCGCCCTGCTGCTGCGCGCCTGCGCCACCCCCGCCAGCCACTTGCCCAGCCGCCGGCCCAGGTCGGCAGCCTGCGGGGCAGCGCTGCCGCCGTTCACGCCGTAGCGTGTGCGGCTGATGCCCTGCAGCAGCTCATCCACGCCCACCGCCTCGCCACCGCGGCGCGCCACCAGCAGCAGGGCCTCGTTGACGACGTTGGCCAGCTCAGCGCCTGCAGGGGGCACAGCCGGCGACAGGCGCGGCCAGCAGCGCGGCATGGATGAAAGGCTGTCAAACGTGCGGATGCATGCCCGCCAGATCATGACGTCGTTGGGCAAACAACAAGGTGCTTTCACGCTGCCAGAAGCTGACAGGTTGAGACAGCCAGAAGCTTCATCTGCAGCCCACACGATGCCTGCATCAGACGCAGCACATGCTGCAGTTGCCTGCAGCCAACAGCACGGACCACTCCAGCTCGATGTGCCATGGGTGCAATCATACAGAGCGGCACACACGTCAGCGCGCGCAGCCTGTGCACAGGCACGCACACCAGAGCTCAGCAGCGCCCACCTGAGAAGCCTGGCGTCACCTCCGCCAGAACGCGCGCCACGGCCGCCTTGCTGGCCTCCCCCCGGTCCAGCGTCACGCCGCGCAGGTGCACGCCCAGGATGGCCGCCCGCCCCGCCTCGTCAGGCAGCGGCACCGTGACGCGCCTGCTGATGCGGCCGGGGCGCAGCAGCGCTGGGTCCAGCACATCCACACGGTTGGTGGCAGCCAGCAGCAGCACACCTGCGCAACCAGGTTCGGAGAGGGCAGTATGAACAAGCTCTGAGATGGGCTTGAATCACGGCTTCAGATGTGATCCATTCGTGCAAAGAGTGTAAAAGCACTGAACGGCAAGCATCTGGCGCCCAGCGCGGCACACATGCCGACATAGTCACCTCAGCCGCAGTCGCGTGCGTGGACACATCCCATCCGTTCAAACTGCGTTGTCACACGAGCCCACAAGCGCAGCAAGACGCAGCGACCCCTGCTGCTGCAAGGCGGGCGCCAGCCTGCCATGCGCCCCCCTGCCGCGCTGCGCACCTGGCCTGCCGTTGAAGCCGTCCAGCTCCGTCAGCAGCTGGTTCAGCGTCTGGTCGCGCTCGTCGTTAAAGCCCATGCCGCGCTTGCCGCCCAGCGCGTCGAGCTCGTCGATGAACACCACGCAGGGCGAGGCCTCGCGCGCCTCAACAAACAGCTCACGCACACGCGCAGCGCCTGCGAGCCAGCGCAAGCACACAGCACCATGGGCCAGGTGAGCACGCGTGGACAGATGCAGGCGCGCGACGCTTGGCACGCCATGTGGCGAGCAGCAGCTCAAGCCCCCACCAGCTGCAAGCAGCTGTCACGCCACCCGTTCTGGGCACAACACCCCCATACACGCGAAACACGGTCACGCACACAGCCAGCAGCATCCAAGGCGACAGTAAAGCAGCTACGCACAGCTGCCAGCTGCGTTGAGGCAGTGGGTACAGCTTGCATTCCACTAGCAGCTGCACGCACCCCGTCCCACAAACAGCTCCACAAACTCGCTGGCCGACACAGCGAGGAAGGGCACGCCCGCCTCGCCCGCCACGGCCTTGGCCAGCAGCGTCTTGCCCGTGCCCGGCGGGCCGCACAGCAGCACGCCACTGGGCATCTTTGCACGCAGCTTGCTGTACTGCTCTGCATTGCGCAGGCAGGCCACCACCTCGCGCAGCTCCTCCTTGGCACCCGACACGCCTGAGCAGGGCAGCACGGGCGGCAGGGCAGGTGGTGGGAGCATGTGAGGTACACACAACACTGTAGCACCCGCACAAGCCGTCAGCGCAGAATGCAGCGCATTTGCAGCATGCATGCATGGGCCATGGCAGTGCATGTATGCAACGCATGCATGTGCCATGCAGAAGTACGTGTATGTGATATGTCAGCGTGCCACCTGGAGTATGCTCACCGGCCACGTCTGCAAACGTGACATCAGGCAGGTTGGCTTTGCTGGGCTTGGCGCGGCGCGTGGCGTTCCTGCTGTCCACCATGCGGTGCGCCAGGAACAGCAGCGGGATGAGCGGGATCCACAGCGCCAGCACCGTCAGCAGCATCTGCTGCAGCTGCTGCTGCAACGTTGTGCGCACCACACTGTACTCGACGCCTGCAGCAACGGCCACAGCGCAGCAGCAGGACCAGCAGGGTGCCGAGTTCAATGCCTGCATCCCTGCGCAAACTGAACTGCGCCCAGTTGTGCAAATTGGTGGTGCATGCGTAGGCATGCACGCAGCACAGCCGCTGAGGCGGTGCGTGGCTGAGGCAGCCGACACATCACCCCTGCATCCGTGAAAAACTACCAGCTGTGTGGTAATGCTGGAACTTGCTGTGCAGGCGCACACATCATGGCACCATGCCAAGGTAGCATGCTGGGCTGCGCGCTGAACCATGCGCTGCGAGTGCACTCAGCTGTGCACGCCACACGCACACGAGCTGCAGCGAACATGCATGCTTCACCTGCGGTGAGGATCCTGCCCACTAGCACTGGGTCGTGCTTGTCTGCCAGCTTTATGTAAAAGTTCTTCCGCAGCGGCTGCTTTGCGGCTGCTGGCAGCACTGCTGCTGCTGCTGCTGCTGCTGTTCCTGCACCCACTGCTGCTGATGATGGCTGCTGCAACTGCTCGCTGCTGCCGGTGCTCTCCTGAGCTGCTGAACTGCTTGCCTGCACTGCTGCATCTGCAACTGCTGTTGCGGGTTGGCACTCAAAGTAGAGCTTGCTGCTGGCTGCCTCGAGCCTGGCGGCACGCACCCGCCCGCTGTCAACCAGCGTCACAAAGTCGCTGTACCTGTAGGTGGAGCAAGCAGCAACGAGCCGACAGCAACAAAAAAGAACAAGGCAGCAGCAGTCAGACCTGCTGCAGGAGTGCGGTTAGGCAGCTGCAATAACTACATGCACGCATGCATGGTGGGGTGGGGTGACAGTGCTGGACTGGCTGGAGTAACCGCAGCATACCTAGCACACAAACACTGCACATAACAGGTGGTTGTATTCAAAACTGCCAAACTGGTTGCCTGGCTGCAGCCTGGCATGCACACCCTGCATGCATGCATTGCCTGCACCATCCATACTTACAGGACTTCCTTTGGTGCTGATCTGGCGTGTAGTATGGCTGCGTAACGCACTGCTACCAACAGTGCTGCTGCCAGCACACCCAGCGCCACCGTGCGCAGCTGCTGCAGCACTGCCTTGACCTCCAGCTTCCAGGGCCTGCCTTCAGCCCTTCCTGGTTCATCATCATCTGCGCTGCGCCTGCTGCTGCCCTGGGACGGCAGCTTGCGCCAGCCTGGTGGTAACCGCCGCGGCACCCTAGGCTCCTGCTGCTGCTGTTGCTGCTCCTCTTGGCGAGTCCGTTGCTGCTGTTCCAAGTCAGCTGCGGTAGTGTCTGGCAGCTGCTTATGGTTGATTGCAGCTGGCTTGAGCAGAGTGTGCCTGATTGGCCTAAGGCTGTGCGGGTGTAGGTATACTGTGTTTTGTCTGCATGGTGCCAACCCTCCTCGTTGATTGTAGAATGGTTCCATTGCACCAATCGTTGTGCTGCTAGAGTTCAGCGTGGCACCGGAGAATCCGCCAAGGCAAATACCCAGCAAGACGGTCAGCACGCAATAGGCGACAAGCCGGGAACAGCAGCAGGAGGCTGAAGCGCCGCAATTTGCTCAGGGCGTCCAGGATGTATCCGCTGCTTAGGGCCAAGTAACAAGTTCAGTACAAGTGTTGGTGGACAATCGGCTTGCAACATGCGTTCCTTCAACAATCTTTCACACTAGCAGTTCATAGGGTATCTGACATAATCTTTTGTTTTCACAGCAGAGGTTCGACTACGATTCCTTCGTAGTGCGGAAATAATCTGAAGCTCTGGTACTCCTTGGTCGATCTGTGTCCCTCTCTTCTGTATTTGATCAGATATGCTTGAGATTCTATAGTTTATGCGTTTGAACTCATCATGCCTGCCCCTTTGGAGGGAGGACAGCAGCCACAGCAGTTGCAGCATGGCGGATCAGCAGCAGTGCACGGCATCAAGAACCCGATGTGGCTCACGCCAGAGCGCTTTGACGACCTAGACTTCAGCCCTGATGTTTGCGTTGCTGACCTGAGGCGTTATGTAAGATATTTGCTTCAACTACAGTGCCTGATCAGCAGCTGGCAGTTGGCAGCACAGTGCAGTAACCTAAACACAATTCTCGCAGGTGCCTCTGCCGACAGTCAAAGCGGAGTTGCAGGCCTACCTGCTGCAACTCAAGAACAAGGTGAGCGAGCAACAGCAGGACCGGTAGCTGGGCAACTGCAGTGCCACTGTACACTGCACTGCGGCGTCTCCTGCAGGCTTGCTGCAGTGCCTCTGTTGTCGCCCGGTGTACGTTGATTGCGGGTTGTTGTTATTTCTTTCTTTCCCCAGCTTGTCGAGGCCATCAATGAGGACTTCAGCGATCACGTGGGCCTCAGCAGCAAGCTGGGTGGGCTGGAGGGGGCAGTTGTGCGCATGCGCCAGCCGCTGCTGGAGATACAGGTGCGGCCGGTGCCAGCGCAGCGCTGCACAACGAAGGAGCCTCCTGGCAGTGCAGCACAGCAGCCGTGGCATAGGGGCTGAACTATAGCTGCTAGCCATGCACTGTAGGCACAGCGTTGCCTTCGTCTGCAGGTGCAGCTGCTAGCCGCCAGTGCTTGGCAACCACCTACAGCAAGCAGCTGCACCTGCAGACGAAGGCAACGCTGTGCCCACAGTGCATGCCAGGCAACAAAAGCACCACAGCAGGGCATACTTTGCCTGCAATGCAGCACGTGCTGCTTTGACATCTTTTTGGAACTGCTGTGCTCTCTTTTCGTTGATTTCATACTGCACCGCAGGGGAAGCTGACAGCAGTGCAGGACGCAATCAAGGCAGAGCTGCAGGCACTACAACAGGTGCGCGGCACATTGGTTCCTGCTGCGAAACAGTAGCTGCACATGATCAGCAGTACTGTGCTTGTACTCCAGTGGACGAATCTGCTGCCACAGCAGAAGCCGTGTGTCCTGGCTGCCCCTGTGTGTGACGCAAACCATTGGATGCCAGGTGTGCAGGGTAAGCATGGATGGCTGCTGCTGCTGTGCTGCCGTGTGCTTGCTGCAGGGCCTGCAACGCCGCCAGGATGCGGCGGCAGCGCGTGCCACGCTCGAGCTGATGCAGGAGGTGGCAGCCAGCACAGGCAAGGTGGAGAAGTTGTTGGAAGAGGTAGCAGCGGCAGCAGCAGCAGCAGCAGGCCAGCAGCAGCAGCAGCAGCAGCAGCAGAGCACAGCCGGCCAGCAAGCTGCAGGTAGCAGCAGTAGCGGTGGTGGTGCAGCTGGCAGCCCTTTCGTCATCAGCAGCGGGGCCATGGCTGCTGCTGCTGCTGCTGCTGCTGCTGCTGGTGGCAGCGGTGAGGAGCTTGACGCGCACTGCCGGCTGCTGGAGCGTGTGGCGGGCGAGGCTGCACGCCTGCTGTACCTAGTGGAGAGGGGCAAGGTGAGCGGCGCTGCACTTGCGCACCCAGCAGGCCACTGGGGCCAACAGCACTCGCAGCTGCCACGGCATGTGCCAACAGACACGTGTGCTGTTGTGCTCATTGCGCACCGCCACAGCTGATGAAGCTGCCTTGCACTTGTGCCGCCTCCTGCGCCATCAAGCCCTCTCCCCCCCCCCCCTTCCCGCGATGAAGCTGCCTTGCACTTGTGCCGCCTCCTGCGCCATCAAGCCCCCCACCACCACCACGCACACTGTGTGTGACACACCTGACGGCCCCTCAAGCAGCAGCAGCAGCAGCAGCAGCGCATCCACATGCCATCGCTGCATTGCATTGCATGCAGTGTTGGCTCCATCACCCTGCTCCCGCCTGTGGTCCGCTGCGCGCAGCACCTGGCATTCGTCAAGGCACTCGAGCGGCGCGTGATGAGCTGCCGCATGAACCTGGACAGGCAGCTGCAGGCGGCGCTCACTCGCGCACTCGCAGCGCGCGCATGGCCTGCCGCCACCCACTGCCTGCGCGGGTACCTGGAGCTGGGCGACCCCGGCCGTGGCGAGGAGGGCCTGCGCAGCGGCCTCGCCGCCCCGCTCATGCAGCAGGCCGTGCTGGAGGTGCGGCAGCAGCAGCATGCGCCAGGCGGCGGCGGCGGCGGCGGCAGTGCACGCGGGCCGCTGGCTGCCGTTGTGCAGGCCAGCCTGGCTCGGCTGCAGGAGGCTGCTGGCCCGCTGCTGTCTGCCCTGGCTGCGCCTGGCAGCGGGCTTGGCGGCTTTGACCTGCTCGGGGCGGTGCTGCTGGCGGAGCTCTCCCAGGCAGTGGCAGACGGCATGCCAGGTGGGATGCAGCAGCGGCATGCAGTGCCAGCTCAGAGGTTGTGAAACAGGGACAGCTGCAACGAGTCTTTGGGCACCGATGAAGGCAGGCGATGCAACGATGCCAGGTTGTTGTGCTGCTGTATGCATGCATCTTTACGGCGTGCATGCACATGTCTGGCTTGGATTGCCCGGTGACACGTTGCTGTGCCCACCTCATCACCGTGCAGGCGTGTTCTCTCCAGGCAACCCTTCCTCGTTCCAGGCCAACTACCAGGCAGGCCAGGCTCTGCTGGAGCAGCTGGAGGCGCTGGCAGGCAGCAGGGCAGCAGTGGAGCGCCTGCGCAGCAGCACAGCAGCAGCGGGCTGGGCCAAGCGCTGGAACCTGCCTGTGTACTTCAGCCTGGTGTTTCAAGACATCGCAGGTGCACTGCTGATGCCACACATGCACCAGCTGTAGTTTGCCGCAGCAAACCTTGTTACAGGCCGCGCTTGTGATGCTTTGCAGCAGCCGGATAAGGTGCCTGGCTCAAATGTCCACACACGCACCCCTGCTGGAAGCACTCGCGTTGCACCCGCCATGCTGGCACAGGCCGCATGCCTCCAACCCAGTGCCGCTTGCACTGCGCTGTGTGCCGGCCTGCAGGCACGTTTGAGGCTGCAGCCAAGGCCGGTCAGTTGCAGCACGCAGCACCCAGCCAGCAGCAGCAGCAGCAGCAGTTGCGCCTGGCTGTGTCTGCGGCGCTGTGGGCCGCCCTGCAGCGCTGCGTTGCGCCTGACGTGTTCCTGCCGCAGCTGGCTGACAGGTTCGCGAAGCTGGCTTTCCAGCTGCTGGTACGGTACGACACATTGCTGCAGGACATTGTCAGCACACGCCAGGCGGCGCTAGCAGCTGGTGCTGCTGCTGGCAGTGACGGCGCGGCTGGGGGGCTCGGTGCTGCTGCTGCCGCCAACAGTGGGCTTCCTGCAGGAGCATTCACGCCAGGCAGCCCAGCGGCGGCAGCGGGTGCGGGTGCGGGTGCAGCGGCACCGGCTGCTGCCGGGCCGGCAGGCTGGGCTGGCTCGATGGCTGCTGACGACTGTGCTGTCATCTGCGCTGACGCGGACACCGTGCAGGTGCGGGCTGCGCTGCAGCGCAGATGCGCTGATTGCTGGTGGTGAACGTTGGTGTAGCACTCAGGGGGCTGCGGTGTGGCAACATTGCCTGGTGGCGGTCAGTGCTTCCAGCTGCAGGCACCTGTGAATGGGGCTGATGTTTATGGGGGAGTGCACTTGCCACGCATCGGCTGGGGCTGTCTGGCTGCCAACCTGTCGTGGATGCACAGCGTTCCCGGTGGCGACACAGCAGGCAACCTCGTTCCCGTCACCTGACTCCTGTTGCGTGTTGCTGGCGCTGCTGCCGCCGCCACACGTTGCTTCTGGTCTCTGCTCAGGCTCTGGTGACAGACAACTTCTCCCAGCAGCTGGCTGGGCTGCTCTCCTGCCTGCCTGCTGACGCTGTGGGCCAGCTCACCGGCATGCTGCAGCAGCTGGCGGGCAACATCGCTCAGCACGGACAGCAGGTGAGCTGCATGTGGGAGGGGGAGTGCCGGCAGCCGCAGGGCCAGGCAAGCACACATGGCGCTGTTGTGACATACTTTCTGCTGTGCATGGCATGCCTGGGTTTGCTGCTTGCTGCTTGCTTGCTGCTCGTAGTTCAGCTGCTGAGCACAATTGATGTCTGCTGCTGCAGGTGCTGCTGCTGGTTGGCGGTGATGTCCTCGAGCGGTGCATGGCCATGGTCCGGCAGCTGAAGGGCATCACCGCAACATACCGCATGACGGCAAAGGGGCCGCCTGTGCGGCACAGCCACTACGTTGCAGGTGGGGCGGCGCAGCAGCTGTGGTGCTGGTGACAGCTGGTCTGCAGTGCGGAGGCAGCTGCTGGCATGTCTGGTTGATGAGTATTGGTTAGGCAGCGGTCGCTGCGTACAATCAGTGCTTGATGCTGGACCACGCGATCAGCACCAGCACCCGACTGCATGCACATGCAGCAGGCGAGGACAGACGCTGCGCCTGCTTCTGCAACATTTGGAGGGGCGTCACCCTGGCCTTCCTTGCTGCTGTGCCTGTGCCCTCGCGCACCCTGCAGGTGTGCTGCAGCCGCTGCGGCAGCTGCTGGAGGCTGCCGGCCCAGTGCAGCAGTTGCCGGACGCGCTCAAGGTGCTGCTGGCTCGTGACGTCATCCACAACGTCAACGTGCGCTACAACGCGCTGGCAGAGGAGCTGCTGACAACAGTCAAGAAGACAGAGTCCTCCCTCAAGCGCCTGAAGAAGACCCGGCCAGGGGAGGAGGCAGCAGCAGGTGCTGCAGCCATGTCCGACAGCGACAAAATTTGCCTGCAGCTGTACCTTGATGTGCAGGAGCATGGCCGCCAAATCGCCAAGTTTGGGCTGGCAGCGGAGCAGCTGCAGAGCTTCAGCCAGCTGCTGGCGACAGTCACACCACCAGAGCAGCAGCAGCAGCAGCAGCCAGGCAGTGTAGAACAGCAGTGACCTGTCGCAAACTAGCACATTGCTGTCACCAGCATTGGTGCTATGGCTTGAATGGGTAGCATGACAATGATGTTACCAGCATGGTAGGTGCTTGTGTGGTTGCGGAGCATTGCTGATTGTTGTATGTATGTCCCCTTGATGCAGCAATTAAACGTACCTTTGGAGGCGGGTGTATGTGACTGGCATGCCCCGCACCAGTACCACTACTAGTACTCGTAGTACATGCACCACCCGCTGCTTTCAGCACAGCAGTCAAGTAGGGCTGCTAGCAGTGCTAGGCACTCGTTTATTGAACTTGATTACTTGTGGCTGAGTTGGTACCTCTGCACACTGCGCAACGCTAGATCTGGTCACAGCATATAACCGAGGCCTTGGGCACATGTGCATGGCGTCACTGGCATGAGGTGTCAGGAGTCCACGTCCTGCACATGAGCTCCAGGAGCTCGCCACAACTGGCAGGGAAAATTGCCTTGCTCTGGTAGGGATAGCTGAAAGGCGTTGAGCAAACAGTGCCCCGCTAGTAAACGCCTGTACATCAACTTCAACACAATCCTGTTTGATGCAATGACCGCAGCAGCAGCGACTGCTGCTGCTGCTGCTGCTGCTGCTGCCTCTAGACTTTCATTTTTTCTGTTACGTGTTTACGTCATATGTGGATCCGCCCTTATGCGGTGTGTTGGTGATTACGCATGCTTAAGCCTACCATGGACTACTTGAAACAGCGCCAGTTACAGCAATGGCCAGCTGCAGCACACTTCCATGCACTTCGCTTGAGGCTGCTGCAGCGGTGCATGCTGGTGTTCCGCGCCGTCACCCGAGGCATCCTTGGGCCCTGCGTCAGCTGCAGCTGTGCGGTGCTGCCGCCTCAGCACTTCAACGTGCAGCCTGGCCTGAGGGCCTGAGCTCAACCAGCCGACCGCAAACGAGGGAGAGGTGAATGCAGCCACCAACTCCACACACAACCGTCGCTGCTGCCGTTGCTGCTGCTGTTGCCGATGGTGGTCAGAACGGTGTTGCGCATCTTGGGGCCGGCAGCCGCTGGTGGCCACCTCCCGGCCCTGCCTGCCACTCGCAGCAGCCGTGCCTCCGCTTGCCTCTGCAGGCTGCGCAGCCCTGCCAGTGGTGCTCCCACTGCCATCACTGCCATCACTGCTGCTGCTGCCCTCACTGCAGGAGCCGCTGCAGCTGCCATCCACCCTGACCGCCAGTACCCAGCGTCCCAGGGGCCCGGCTGGCTGAGTATGCTGCTGTGCAGCAGCTGCACTGCCAGCGGCCCCGGGTGCCTGCCTGCTGCCAGCTGCAGCTGCATGCCCGTGGCCTTGGCCAGGCTGGCTGCCATGATGCGCTCGCCTACACCAGATGCACTCACAGCAACGCCTGCAGCACATGGGGTGAACAGACACAGCAGTCGGGCGGCATGTACGACACTGACGCAGTCAAACGTGCTGAGGAAAGAAGCTCTGTCGTTGCTGCGCACTGCAGTCACAGCCCGCAGGCGCTCCTCATGTTTGGCGTGTGGCTCGCACAGTGTCTGGGCTGCAGCAGGCTGCCTTTCCTCACCTGGCTGCTGCCAGCCTGGCAGGTCAGCACAGCACCAGCACCAGCACCAGCACCGGCAGCAGCGGCACGTCCTGGCAGCTGCGCCGCCTGGCCGTCGTCCGCCCAGCAGCCCGCGCCCACCACCGCTGCCTCCCCCACCCTGCCCGGCTGCTTCATGGCCAGGCCGCCAGACGACACCCCGGCAGCAACACGCCCGCGGCCGTCAACCACCACGCAGCCAACAGTGTCCGCAAGGTCACCACACAGCACAGCAGCAGCACTGCCAGGCTGCTGCTGCTGCTGCTGCTGCTGGGGGCTGCCGGGGCCATCATGTGCAGCTGGCTCAGTGCGGGGGCGCTTGGCTGGCGGCTCCTGCTGGCTGGCCGCCTCAGCCTCATTTTGGGGAGCACAGCATGCTGCTGCTGTTGCTGTTGCTGCTCTTGCGGTCCTGCTGCTTGAGCTGCTGTAGCTGGGGTGCTGTTGTTGGCTGCAGCTGCCCCTGCCAGTGCCAGCATGCTGCGGTACTTCTGCCATGCTGCTGCAGCTGCTGGGCTCACCAGGCGCTGCACATGCACAGGCACGCGGCACGCCAGCTCAGCAAGCCACACAGATGAGCATCAAAGCCAGGCAAGCAAAACAACGGGGCATCACGTATGACATGCCCTGCCTCAACGCACGTGACATCCTGAGAAATCTGCCAAGAAAAACACCCGACACACGAACCACCTTCTTGCTGTACCACTGAGCTACCCTGGCTTTCTGCTTCACGATCCTTATGGTGATACAACAGCTGTTGTTTGCAAAGCACGCATCAGCCATGCCTGTGCAAACACAACGTGTCAAGCGACAGGCACCGCAGCTGGCAGCAGCTCAGCGCGTGAGCAGCAGCCAGCCTGACCTGGCCAGGCGCGTAGCACACACCTGACCAGCCTCCTGCTGGTTGTTGGCTGCTGCCAGGCCCTGCGACACAGCCCAGCTGCGCGCCGCATCACCAACAAGAAGCCTGCAGCACCACCACCACCAGCAGGAGTGGTAGGTGCTCCGGAAGCAGCCAGCCATGCAGCACATGCGAGCTTAGCTGGGCACAGGCTGGCATGCCGCAGCCTTGCTCGCACGCCTCAGGCACGCACGCAAGTTGGCACGCAGCCAAGCTTCACATGCAAATTGTCTCGCAAACAGCTGGCGCTGCAGCCAGCCCCACCGCTCACTGCCATTGCTGTGGGGTGGGCCGGTTGCGGTGCTGGTGCTGCTGGCAGTGCTGCTCACGTAGGCCGCACCAGCCCACACGGCAGCGGCAGCCTGCTGAGCTCTGCCAGCCGCTGTGCAGCTGCAATGGGGTGGTCCACTCCTGGCGGCAGGTCCACACGCACAGCCAAGCAGCGGCCACAACGCAAGGAATGCGTACAGGTGCCTTGCGGTTGGCGGTTGTCACTGATGCTTGGCAGCACGGCTGCTGCAGCTCATGAGCTATGGGTTATTAAGCTGGTCCAGGCCTGCTGCCGGCTGCTGACAATGGCAAGACTCTGCAGCCACAGCTTGACCGTTAAGCCAGCAAGTCTGGCTCCATGGGGCTACGTCTCACTGCGTGACCATGGACTGACAGCAGCACACACTGGACATGTCAGCTGCTGGAGTCTGATGAAGGACGCGGCAGCGCACAACATCGTCCTGCTTGCAAACATGATGTGCTTTGCGGCACAGGCAGCCAGGTGGCCTGCAGTGTGGAGTGGGTGGGTGGTGCGTGCACTCAAGCCCAGCAGCACAGTGCTGCGGTGCTGTGCAGTGCCGCGCCCCACCTGGCACTGCCCCCACAGCGCCGGACGCGCCGTCTCCGGCCATGATGCCTGCGTCGCACTCCACGCCGCCCTGCAGGGTCAGGTTGGAGCCGTAGCCTGCATTGGTGACGGGGGCGTCCTGCGCGCAGCAGGCGCAGCAGCAGCACACAGGGCAGCTGCTGATGTGGCGAGCGATTGGTGTGGCATGGTGTGAGCCCAGCACACTGTGATGAACTCATGCAGCAGCACACAACTGCTTGTGTGCTTCACTGGGAACTGCAACTGCTGGTCGCCTGGGGGCCGGATGATACTGCAGGCATGTGTCGTGGCGCACAGCTGTGGGGGCGGGGGGAGGCAGCTGTGGCTGCACACCTCCAAGGCGCAGATTGCTGTCTTGACCGCATCCATGCTGCTGCAGCCCTGGTCCAGTGCAGCAGCTGCTGCCCTCAACGCACTGCGCATAGCTGCTGTGTAGGCTGCCTCTTTGGCTGGCCCGTGGTAGCCAGCACCAGCATGCACCGCAATGAAGTAAGACGGCATGGCTAGCGCACTATCAGAGTGCTGCTGTGGCAGCGAAGTTGGCTACCTGCCAGTCTGTAAACCGGCTCAACTGTGTGGTCAGCAAGACGAAATACCGGCCATCAGTGGCACGCTCACTCACCAATGGCATTGCCAGGCAACTCTGCAACACCTTGTCACCTGTGTCTGACAATGACAAGCAAGTACCAGCAGCAGTAGCACTCCATGCTGGAGAAGCAGGCAGCGACACTCTTTACGATGCTCACTTCACCGGCTATCACTTGAGAAGTTTCTTCCACACCAAAATAATTGGCTGTCTCGCTGGCTCCTGTCTATTTTTGAGTCACTCGGCCTCCCGGTAAGGCGTTCCGACAGCAGCAGCAGCTATGCGGCGGAAGAAGCATAAGCATACGAGGCGTTCGGTATCATTCTACAAAGTAAACTATGGGTTTCGAGAGCCATACAAAGTGAGCAGGCCATGACTGCAGCTGCAGAGCAGCACTGCAGCAGCAGCAGCAGCAGCAGCAGCAGCAGCAGCAGCAGCACAGCAGTGGCAGTAGCAGCACTGCGCCTGTTGGGTGGATGACCTGGTTTTTTCTTCTGCAGGTGCTGCTGGATGGAAACTTCCTGCACGCAACGCTAGCAGCCAAGTAGGTGGCAGCCCCAGTCAGCATGCAGTGCAGCGGCTGGCGATGTGTCAAGATGCATACACGCCACGACTCAACCATTGGCAGGGCTGCTAGCTGTGCTGCTTAAGAAACAACTGGTCTTTGTTTTGGTTATGTTGGGGTATTGTAGTTTAATAAAAGCAGCTCAGAGTAGTGCGCTTGGAGCAGTGGCCGCATGCCCACGAGGTGTTTGAAGGTTCGCAGTTGCAGTGTTGATTAGGGCACTTTTTCCTCCAGGCATGCATCAGTCCTGCACTGACATGCACCATTAACCCTCTGCCGCCTTTCCCGCTGCTCTGCAGCATGCCTCACTTGCAGGACCTGATGTCACGGCTGCTGGGCGGTGACGTGAAGCTGTTCACCACGCCCTGCATCAGCAAGGAGCTGAAAACGCTGGGGCAAGATTTTGCAGCCACGGCAGCCACGGCGCGCCAGCAGCAGCTGCACAAGTGCGAACACAGCCCACCGGAGCCGCCCTCAGACTGCCTGCTGGCTGCCGTGCGCGGCGGCAACAAGCAGCACTGGTGGCTGGCCACGCAAGACAAGGCGCTGCAAGCTGAGCTGGCTGGCATGCAGGCAGTGCCGGTGCTGTTTGCGAGCGTGAACGGGCTGCACTTGGCGGAGCCGCCCGAGCAGGCCAAGGCGGCCATTGCTGCTGGGCACGCAGCAGCGCAGGCGCTGCCGCACCACGAGCTCGCCAGCGCGCCGCTGCGCGACCTGGCCGAGCTGCGGCCCAAGGACGAGAGCTGGAAGAAGTTCAGGCGGAAGAAGATCAAGGGGCCCAACCCGCTAGCAGTGCGGAAGAAGCAGGCCAAGCAACACCAGGCGGCGGCGCCGGCAGGGGCAGCAGCAGCGGCTGCAGCAGCAGCAGCAGCAGCAGCAGGGGAGGGGCATGGGAAGGCAGCAGTCAAGCGCAAGAGGAAGAAGCACAAAGAGCAGCAGCAGCAGCCAAGCGGTGCTGGGTAAAGGTGTGTGGGAAGGTCCATGGTGGCGTGGGCTGCTGCATGTCTGGCTGAGCAGCCCTGCCAGGACCTGACGGTACACACAAGCCCGGCTTGTTGATGGCGTGGAGGGACTGCATGCCGCACTCACCAGGTTGGCATGGCAAGGCCCCTTGCTTTGGCCTTACCACGGTACACAGCATAGAACCCCTGCTGGACATGTCACAAGCTGCAGCACTGCATGAAGCAGACCTGTGCGTAGCCTCTACCTTTGCTTCCTGTACGCGGAAGGGTTGGTGCCCCCGAAGCAATTCTGTGGACTTGGATGCTTGCTACGTGCTCATCAGTACAACCAGCAGCGCATGACAGGGGGTAGAGCCAGCTGTGCTTACATGTGCAGCCTCGCATGCAGGGGTAGGGTGACACTGTGGGCTTGTCTTTGCATGCTAGAGTGCTGCTGCTTCTTCACAAAGAGCGCGTGCTGAACATTAACTCTCATTACAGGAAAGACGGCTTCATATGGATGATGTCTGGGAAGCAGCATGCAGAGCAGGTGAACACAGTGTAGACTTTGTTACTGGATGTGACCAGCTGCCACCATGGCAGCATGCGGCATGCCATGGCTAGACCAGCAACGCAGCTTTGAGAGCATCAGCCCTCTGAGGACCGCCACACAGAAGGCAAACACGGAACTTCCATGCACAGCTGGTTTTACCCAGTGAAAACAGTTGTAGCTGCCAGCATGACACAGAAATGATAACTTGAAGCGACTCATGCTGCAGGGTCCCTGCTTTGGAGTGAAGTATACCTCCTTACTTCACTATAATGGTCTTACTACAGTAAGTTCCTGTCAGTGTGACATACAGCGTCACACACAGCCTGTCCTCTGAAAATACGGTGCTTGGTGTTACTGTTACCAACCGCAGCGCCTGTGCAAAGGTGTGTGCGTGTCCGACCAATGACCAGGCTACCCATCACCAAGTGAAACACCAAAACCACCAAAGCTGTACTAAACATAAAGCCACAACGCATGCATAATTGACGGCCATGTTAAACCCGTCACTAGTGTCACTGACAACTCAGCGAGTTGGCGTGACTACAACATACGCCCTCCTGCACCCGGGCATGCCCACTATTACTCAGTGATCAGGCTATTACATGCATGTGCCTGCTGTACACAGCAGCTTGTCATGTGCTGGACCGTACCACAGCCACTATCGCCACCGCCCCACAACTATGGTGCCACCTGCCGGGGCGCCCCTGTACCAGCAAGATCCGTTTGAGGGAAACCAGCACCTCAACCATGTCATAAGCAGCAGCACTCAACCCATTTAACAGCAATGTCACCGGTGCCCTCACGCAAAGCTGCTTTGGTCAGCAATGCTGGCTCCATGTACAGACAGATAGCTGCTGCATGTAACAGTAGCCATAAGGATGGCTCTCGTGGCCACACTTAGGATACTTTGATCAATCCGCGCAGCCAGCCACACATCACAAAGGCTCCATCTTTGCGGTGGTTGGTCCACAGCAACAAGCTGCAGCACTAAAGCAAGCATGGCAAACACAGCAGACTGCCGCCCCCCAACGACTATCCACGTGCAAGAACGGCTGGCTTCGCCCGCTGCCGTGCGCTGACTGTGCAGGAACAAGATTCTCTCAAACTGCCTGCGCGCCACAGCATATGACATGGCCACTCCAAAAACCGAACTCCAGCTGCTCATCTACCGTACATGCAAAGTCGGAAGAATGAAAGGGAGTGCTGACATGCATGACACATGACTCTCATTATTCCTGAAGCCTGTGGCGAAGGCCTCTGGTCATGATTGCACCTGCCACACTGCACAGTCCTGCATACATGCCTGCCTGCTGCAGCTAACCACAATACACAACTTGCCTGGCCATGGTGGCAGACTTGATGTGTGTGCAAGGTCCTGCTTGTGAGCCCAGACCCACGAACCAATGATCACACATGTGAATGTACACGCAGCCAAGCCATCCTGCGCTCACTGCCAACGTCATTGATCCCTGCATAGGTTGCATGGCTTGCATAAGCATTGTGCCATGCAGCCTGCACCCGGTGCGCTGTGCTGCAGCACGCTGTTGTGTTCCCATGTGCAATGAAAAGCAGCTGCCATACACATGTATGTATACATATGTCACGTCCGGCATTGTAAAAAATGAACTTATGGTAAGCGTAATCACAATGTTGTAAAGGCATGCTGTAAACAACACCACCTGCTCTAGTCAGCGCCGCAAGTGTGCTGGGAGCAGCATGCATACAAGCCGCAGACAAAGCAGTGGCGCCAGGTGCCCGCTGCCATTACCCAAGAGCATTTCTTGATATCGTGAGACTGACAACCAGTTGGAGCGCTGTTTACCTGGCCACGGCACAGCTCGGTGCCTCAACCCTGACGCTCACCCAGGACATTTGCGCCCTGCAGCTGTGCAGGATCCCACCAGTAGCAAAAGTCGCAGCTGCAGGATTGCACAGCCAAGAAGGACAGCACCCGACCACCATGATGGCCGGGCCTCAAGCCCATGCACAGCCCATCCACATGCACCAACCACAGCACCTTTGACCCACCACCCTACACAGCAAGCCTGCCACCCCTCTGCAACATCTGCAAGAGCAGAACAGTCAGCGCACTGCGGCCCTGCCCTTTCTGCTGCAGTGCTAAGACCGCGGCCTGAGCCGTCATTTTTTCAGCGCCTCACACACCCACGCAGCACCAGGTCAGCACCACAAACAGTCACCAGGCAAGTCACACACAGGGTTTCATTGAGGTTTGAGGGGCAGCCACCACCGCGTGGAGGCGGCTTCTACCTAAGACGGGCTGCCAACAGCAGTGTTTCCATCACCTAGTGACTGTTTTACTGGCCTACTGTTGCACTCACACGCTGCTCATGTGTGGATGACCAGGCAGCGGCAGGCGCGCCGCCAGCGGCAGCATCACCCTGCATCATCAACGTGAGCATGTCCACCACGGCAGAGCTGGAGCCAGAAGCGCCGCCATTGCCGGGACTGCCTGCACCCACAGCAATTGTTGCTGGCGCGGCTGCCAGGCCAGACAGCTGCATGACGCGTGCCACGGCTGCCAGGTGGTTGGTTGACAGTGCAGCAGCTGGCAGCTGCCCCTCTCCGCCACCGCTGGATGCACCTGCTGCAGCTGCGCCCATGAACGCCTGCATCATCAGCGCCAGCAGCTGCGCATGTGGCTCAGGCTGAGGCAGCATGCCAGCGGCAGCAGGGCTGCTGGAGCCGCGCGGGGTGGGGCTCGCAGGGCTGTGGGGCTCGCCGGCTGCCCAGCTGTGTGCAGCGCCGTATGACAAGGCAGAAGGCTCGCTGCTGACGTCCAACACCGGCCGCAGTCTTGGTGGTGCTGCGGTACCTGCTGCTATGCTGGCGGGGTGCTGCCACATTGGCCGGTGGCGCTTGAGGCCGGGCATGCTGCTGCCAGCCAGGTTGCCGCCGCCCTGAGGGCTGCGCTTGCTCTTGGCCAGGCTGCTGCTGCTGGGCCGCATGGCCTGCTGCAGCTGCAGCTTCAGGTTGGCCTCGGCCATCGGGCTGCCTTCCTCCTCCTCTGCGGTGTGGTCGCTGTCCTCGCTGTTGCTGCGCCCCCCTGGCAGCAGCTCAGGGTGTGCCCAGGGCCCGCCCGCGCTGCCGCCTGCTGCATGCCGGCCGGGATGACGGCTGCTGGTGGCACGCAGCTGCGGCAGCTGTGCTTGGGCGTTCGCCAGCCCGCTGCCTGCTGCATCTTCCATGCCCGCGTCATCTGCCTCCTGCCTGATGGCGTGGCTGCCGTCAGCCCCGCCCTCCTCATGCTCACCCGCCAGCTGCATCATGGCGGCACGCGCCAGCTGCAACAGGCCAGCTGCGGCACCCTCGCACTCCGCATCCCCGGCTGCTGCGGCGGCTGCAGTGTGCTCACTGTAGTGCTGCTCGTAACCGTAGTGCTGCCCGTAGTGCTGCTGATGCTCCTCCTCGCACTCTGCTGCTGCTGCTGCTGCTGCTGCATGCTGCTGGTATGCAAGTGCCTGCTCAAAGCCCTGCTGCTGCAGCAGCAGTTGCTGCTCGTGCTCCTGTTGTTCCTCATCATACATGTCATACTGCTGGCTAGGGCTGGGGCTGCCTGCTGCTGCACGTGGTGCCTTGCCAGCATAGCGAGTGCCTGCTGCTGCCACTGCTGCTGCCATTGCCGCCTGCTCAGTGTGCGAGTGGAAGAACTGGCTGCCGCTGCTGCTGGGGTAGCCGCTGCCCAGGCTGGGGTACTTGCCGCCGCGTGTGTTGCTGAAGCTGATAACACCAATTGAGGCCAGGTAGCGTTGCAGAATGGTCATGCGGCTCACATCACCGGGCACTTTCCTGCAAGCAGCACAGGCAGGGCACATGAAAGGTCAGCCAGCATACTAGCCGATGCGAAGGTAACCGGCACTCTAACTGCGCTGCTGCAACCAACATGGTAGCTATCATGTGTCCACCATTGCTGCAACAACTGCAGGACACGACCTGCGTGCTGCTGCAAGCCGCACCTGCGTGCTGTGCAGTTGTAGTGGTTCTTGACTGATGTTTCGGTGCGGCCAGGCAGCATAGACGCAATCAAGGTCCACTGGTTGCCAAACTGCCTGTGGCCATCCACCAGAACCTCCTCCTCCTCGGGACTCCACTCGCCAGTCTTGATGCCAGGCACCAGCTGCTGCAGATAGCGGCTGCGGCACTGCTTTGGCGCGCGGCCCAGCAGCGATGGACGACCCATCAGAGTGTTGAAGTGGCGTGCTACTACGCTCCAGTTCTTTTCCCCATGAATGGACACAGCCCTGAGGTTGTTAGACAGAGATCCAAGTGGCAGCAGGAGTGCAGGCAGGTGCAGAGCAGGCAAGTGTGAGCATACTTGGCCACAGCTTCAACGTGCAGAGATTTTTTCACGTATGACGTAGCTGCCAGAGGACGCCGCTACGCGTCGCAGACTTCAGGTGCATTGAACTGGTGATAAGGATACGATCCTGAGGCCATGCCGGAAGCCGGCAGGTACACAACTCCCGGAGGAGCTCTGAGTAGCGGGTAGCAAGTGCCGGCACACTCACTTGCGCAGGGCTTCATCCTCCTCAGGCCTCCAGCAACCCTTAAAATTGGTGTTGTCTACAGCCATGGTGTCACCTGCGGCGCAGCAGAGGGAGCGGGAGGACAAGCGCGGTATGCTAAGGGAGTTGTGCGCAGTGCCAGGTCGCTGAAACATGCAAGCTAAGCTTATTATGATTGACAAACCTCTTGGCAATCACAGTTATCTGTAATGCATGGTGCCTGCACACTACTGCTGCTGCTGTCTATGAACGGCTCGGCTACGGCAGGTTCGCCAACGACAACCTGATTGGTATCTGTTGGACGCAATATTTTCATGAAGAACAATACTGACTTAAGCACCGACGTTGGCCGAAACACTGCATCGGTGCAAGGCTATACTCACTCGCCATGTGCAGTTGCTGTCTGCTCACACTTGCCAGCAGCAATGCGGAGTCAAGCCAGCACTAAGTTTAATGCTCTAAAATGCTAGCAGTAGGTATAATGTGTTCCCTGCACCTTGCCTCGTCCCTGCAGCCTGCCGTGATATGCACCCACTCACCTCTAGTCCGTAAGCCGGCTTGGCACAGGAGAAGCTCCCAAAGCTTGCAGGTGCAAATTAACTATGAAAGTTTCCCGCTTTTGTAAATGGTGCTTCGACGGAGTATGCAGCCCCTGCCAGCAGTTGCGGTGCAAGGGCAGCCCTGGGAGACAGGATGAGAACTGTCTACGCAGTCAAGGAGGACTTCTGGATGGTTAACAGGCTGCTCACTCTGGCTCAAGTGATAGCGGGACGTAAAACTGGCACGAGAAGCACAACAGGTGGTTAACCTGTTGTAACCAAGGATGGCTGTTGTTCTCTCACTTGCTTGTGATCAGGCATGTGTTGACACACAACCTTACTAAGCCGTACCTAATATGAAGCGGCAGATTTGCGGTGGTCATGGCTGGGCAGGTTGCGTCGGGTGACCACCAGCCGCGCACCCAGCCGAGCGATACATTACACGCAAAACAAACATCTTAAAAGAACCGCATAAAAAGACTTGATTGTCAAAGCATGGCACTTTCTGCTGTGGTTATTGCAAGGTGAAATACAGTTCAGAAGAGGGGCCAGCTATGATGGGATGGTGACACCTTTTTGCACCGTGCCCACAGCTGAGATGAAAAGCGGCCCCGCGCTCATGTAGGCGCATGTGCACATGCAGCTGCGTACTTAAATGAATGCACGGCTAATCCACCCCAAGTATATTGCAATGGCAGCATTCTCTGTTACAGGCTGCTGCAGCACAACCCGCCAGCAATACAAAACCAGCTGGACATTTGCTTGCTCTGCTTGAACAGACAGCCTCCTCACAGTCACCTGCAGCGCTCAACATCTGCACACGCAACAACTTAGGCCAGCACACGAGCTACAACACGGACTGTGCCAGTCACAGCATCAGCAATGTGGATCCATCAAACATGAACATGCCTGGCTCAGGCGCGTGCCTGGGCGGAGTCCATCATACATGAGCACGCCTGATGGCGATCCTGCTGGCGAGACAACCAAGGGCACAAGCACATACACAATTGCGTGTGTGAGTGCGGTGCATGAGCAGCGCAATCAGCATGAAGTGGTGCTGAAAAAACGCCGCCAGCAGTTCGAGTTGGGTAAGATCGGCTACAACCCGGGCGCTGCAACCTGCTTGCTTGGCCGGTTAGACACTTGATGCAGCATCATGCTGAAACTGACAAACATCATGACAACTGAAGCAGCAGAAGGGGAAGGTCAACCTGCGGCTGGGGCCGTGACCATGCACTGCGCGGTAGCACAAGATGCAGAAGCAACCGCCCCAAGCGACAGCCGCAAAACACCACTGGTGACCAGTTGAACCCCTCCATGCATCTGCCACCACCCGAATGCATCAAACGACCACATGCCTGCACAGCGTGAGTACAACCACAAGATGCAGAGGCAGCCGCTGTCTTACGTTCAGGTTTCAAAGCCTATGAGAACATGCATGTTCTGCGCGCCTTTCAGCAGAGATGCCAGAAAAGAACTTGAAGAGCCAACTAATCAACACAGTGAACATGTACAACATACAGGTGAACAGGGGGCAATCACAATAAGAAGAGTGCACTAACAACGAGTGCATGGCATCAGGTGCCGTGGGTGTTGCTTCAAGCTGAAATGCACGCAGCCAGCTGCTGCCTTCCTATGCACAGCGGCGCCTGCCAGCGGCCTGTGACGCCTTGCCTGACCCCTTGGCCGACGCCTTGCCTGAGGCCTTGGCTGACGCCCAGCTGCGCTTTAGGCGCAGCAGGCGCTGTGCCTCGTCTAGCAAGCGCTGCTGCTCAGCGATATCGACATCACCCAAATCGACATGCTGCTCACCAGCAGAAGGCTGCTGCTGCTGCTGCTGCTGCTGCTCCTTCTCCCCAACGTTACTACTGCTCACATCAATCTGCTGAGAGATGCTGCTGAGGCCAACCTGCTGGGCCTCAGCAGCTGTCTGCTGCATCTGAACCTTGGCAACAACCTGAGCGAGCACAATGCTGCCTTGGGGGCTGCAGCTGCCTCCACCCGCACAACCGGCAACACTGCCACTGCCTCCTTCGACAGCAGGAGCACTGGAATGCCAACCATGCTGCTGGTCGTGCTGCTCCTGCACAGCCACCTGCTGCTGCTGCTGCTGCTGCTGCTGCTGCTGCTGCAGTGGCGACTCCTGCTGCTCCTGCAGCAACCCTGGTAGCTGCTGCTGCGCCCCCTGACAGCAGCTGGAGGGACGCCTGACGAGGAACATGTCCAGCCTGCCCTTGTTACTGCTGAGGTCCATCAGGTCGACAAAGCGCTCCACCAGCGAGTCAGACTTGGCCTTGCTGCCCGCATTCACAGTAGGGATGAGCTTCTTGGGCCGCAGCGCAGCCACACACTGCCTCAGCTCATGCCAGCTGGAGTGCTCCGAGTAGGGTACCCCCACCACGGCTGCTGCGCCCTCGCGCCACACCTGCAGCTTGCTGGACTTGCTGTACGTCCAACCTGCACAACCAGGAACATGAGACAGAAAGCATTGTACCAGCAAACACTACAGGTGCATGCGTGACATGCAGATGTGTGCTGCACATACGCATGCTGGCTGCTGGAGCCAGTCGCGGCCCCTGCTCAACCAGCCAGCCAACAGCACACACAGCAACCGTTCGCAGTGATGCTTTTCGCACTACATAGCGTGTGCAGCCACAGCTGCCTGGAACACAGCATGGATCAGGCAAACCCAAACGCTCAGGCGCCCAGCACTCGCCCTCAGGCCCCACCTGTCGGCCTGAACGCCACCACACGCCGCCAGGGTGAGCCAGGTTTGTCGATGTAGGCTGCCGCAAGCCGCGCAGGGTCGGGCGGGGCCATGTGCGCAACGTGCAGCCGCGCGGCGTGTGGCTCATCAGTGAGCAGCTCCAACTGCTCCTGCGGCAGGCCCAGCAGCTGCAGCAAGCGGCGCTTGCTCGCATCTGCAAACACCTGCTCGTAGCAGCGGCAGCAGCAACAGCAGACAGTCTGCGTCACTATCAGCGCAAGGAGATGTTGGCAGGCGCAATGCCTCCAGCGGGGCTTGATTTGGAGAAAAAAGGGTCACAGAGGGCCAAGCAGGTCACCAGTGATGTAAAAGGCACAGCACGCTCCACGGTGTCGCCGCATGGCATGCAGAGACTTGCATGAGGCATGCACACCACAGCGATGCCTCTGCACACACACCTTGCCAAGAGCTTGCCTTGCTGCGGTGCTGGCTGCCTGCGCCTCTCACCTTGCATCCCAGCGCCTGTGCGGCGCCCAGGTATGCGCGCTCCTTGCCAATGTGGTAGGAGCCCACCACAAACAGGCAGGCAGGCTCCTCAGCCAACTCAGCACGCATCACCTGCAGGCCGCCATGCGCAAGCACTCACAGCTGCTCAGCAGCACCAAAGTGTCAGATGATGCAGCAGCAATACGCCTGTGCAGTAACTGTCTGTGACACTCCTGCTGGTGGCAAGCAGACTATGTTGGCACACTGCAGAGATGTCATGAGCAGTGCAGACCCTGCTGTGGACCCTGACGAGAAGGCACAGCAGAACTGGGCAGATGCAGCTGCTGCTGCTGCTGCTGCTGCTGCTGCTGTGTGCGCCGCACCTCGACCATCATGCCGATGGCCTGCTGCTGGGGGGGGAAGGTGTGCTTGGGCAGCGCGTACGTGGTGTCCAGCATGAGCGTGTCCACGCGCGTGTGCGCCAGGCAGCTGCCGCTGCGAAGTGCGTCCTGCCACCTGCAGCAGCAGGCAGCACGGCACGGGTTGCCATAGCAGGGACCAGCGGCGCGGGCCCCATGCCTGCTCTGGTGGTCCATGCATGCTGGGAGTGCACTGCAGCTGCTCAAGCCTCAGGTCCTGGTCCAGCCATGCCAGCCTTGCTGCAGCAGGTGATCACCGCCACTGCCGCCCCCGCCACGCACCTGCAGTCCCCTGTGTGCAGAATGCGGCTGACGGCGCCCCCCGCACTGGGCACCTCAAAGAGCAGCATGACCGCCCCGGGGCAGTGGTTGGCGTCGATGGCCGTTACTGTCACGCCCTGCAGCAGCAGCGGCTTCCCCAGCTGCAGCTCCTGCACCTGCGGCGGCCGCAGGCCCCAGTCGTGTGCCAGCAGCGCCGCGCTGACAGGAGAGCAGTAGATGGTGGCCGCAAAGTCACGCCGCAGGCCTACCGTGTGGTCGCTGTGGCAGTGCGTGAGGAAGTATGCGCTGCATCGTGGGCTTGCGAAAGCAAACCCATCAACAATGAAGGTGGTGCCTGCAGCAGAGTATGGAAGCATGCAGCAGATGAGTGGTCGACATGTCAGCAGTACCAAGCAGAGTGCAACCACTGGCAGCAACATTGCCGGCAGACCACACAGGCTGTGCAGGTACAGCAGATCATACCAGCACAGTTGACCACCGAGCCAGTAAGACACTGTAGCGGCTGAAGGAGCTGCGGCTCAGGCTGACGTTGCTACCGCTGCTGTGTTGCGCACAGCTTGTGCCTGAGCAGCACATCTGGCGCTCACCTGGGACCCACTTGATGTGCTCCACCTGCGTCGCCATCACTGCAGCACGCAGGCGACACCACAACCAGCTGCGCTGCCAAATAAGATCCTCTGCGGGCGCTGCTGTTTCCTCAACGCGCTTTCTATGACCTCCTCACTAAGTGACTGCTGAAAGCGTCTTGTCACTCTCTTCACTCTGTTGCTGCTGCACTTCCTGGCCTTGTCACTCTCTTCACTCTGTTGCTGCTACCACTTCACCCTGTGTGAGCTATACACAGACACGAGACACATTGACTGCCCACAGACAGCATGGCAGTAATTTGCTGCTTGCGGCTTGTCCCCATGCTGCTATCATCACGGCTGTTGGTGAATGAGCCTGCTACTGCTCATCCTCGCCGCCCTCCTCTGCAGAGTCATAGGAGGCGTCTGGGTCTGTGCTGCTGTCGTCTGTGGCACAACAGCACATGCACAGAGGCAGCAGTGAACAGGTATCAGGCGGCAGCAGCCACTCCACAAGACCCCTGTAGCTTTGCAGACAGTACTAGCACACTATGAGCCGAGTTGGCCAAGGACTGGGCAGCACGATGTAATGCCAGGCAAGGCACCATGCATGTCTGCCTCTGACGGGCCAACAGTAGCGCCGCTGCCATGGCCCCAACAACGCTGCTTATCATCAGGAGGCTTCGAGGCAGCGGGAGCGTGAGGCGGGCGGGCACTGAGCGCTGTGCCGCAACACAGAGCAGCTGCTTGGCGCGCACCCCTCCTCACTGCCCTGGGCTGCGTCCTGTGGTGGCACACCAACCACCAAGGCGTCGGAGTTGTGTGTTCTGATCGCCTCCTCCTGCAGGGCAAGTTCAGAGTGGCCAGCTTGTGATCATGAGCGGTGCCTGCCGCCTGCTCAGCACAGGTGCCCACACAGCAAGACGCTTGCAGCCCCAGGACGCAGGAGCCACTGCTGGCATGCACTGCATCACCATGCAGCATCCATGTTGATATGTGAGATACTAGACAAGCATCGTGTTGGACCTGTGAGGCCTGAAGATGGCATGGCTCGCAGGGTGCTGCCATCATGCTACTGCATAAATGGCAACAGACACCTGTGTTACTGCTGCCAGAACTCACACGCAAGGCTGCTGCTTTTCCAGCAGCTCCAGCAAACTGTCCTCGGATATCTCCTGCCTGAGATCTTCGACCGTTTTGGGTGCAGGCTGAGTAAGAAACATTCCGAGGTGCCACCCCGAGAGGCAACGCTGAATGGGCCTCCAAAGAGACTCAACCGCTGCCTGTTAACTGGTATTCCAATATTTCCAGTTCCTGCAGCTGCGACGTCTCAGCTCGTCGAGCTTGACTATACAACCCCAGCAGAACAGGTCTTTGTGATGTGTTACGTGCATACAATAAGCTCATGCCCAAGCTCAGCCTGCACAATCTTGCAGGGTATCTGGCAACGTGGTGCAGGACTATCATGGCAGAAGGTTGTGCAGGCAGATCTTCGAGCAGAACACTATGTATGCACTGCTGGACAGTGCACACCCCTTCTGGCTAGACTTTGGTGTAGCTTCAAGCCCAGTACTAGTGCTTGACACCCACAGAGTACACCATGGATTGCGGATTGGCTTCCATTACTCTGCGTCTGGCTGCCATTGCTGTCTCTTCTTAAAACATCAGGTTTACAGATGACACGCCTGGTCCATTGGTCCATGGTGGCACAACTGACACCGTGTCATTGATGTCCCCACGCATGTTTGCCGCCAGCCTAAGCCTCAGATGGAAGCAAAGAATTGTGACCGCGCACGCAGGGACCCGCACACCGACATGCTGTTGAGAGACTAACATTTCCCCACTTTCAGGGCACGCCTTCTTGGACTGCACAAAGAAACCTGCCTGCCAGCCTAAGTTCATTCTACAATGTTCTAACATGCTCTGGATGGTTCCGGTCAACATATGAAGGAGACCCGACAGTCCCATTGCTCGGCAGTCCGTACACAGGACAGAGATGGCGAGCCTGCCTAGCACTGAGGCACCGTACATTTCGAAATGGGTCACGTTCTCAGCTTCTGCCGTCATTCAGGTGACCTTTGATGCTTACATGTGCTGGGCTGACTACAAAGGCTTGCTTGTGCTCCTGCTGTTGTTGCTGCTGCTGCTGCTGCTGCTGCTCCCAGACATGCTTGTGCGGCCAATCACATAGTCAACACCTCCTGCTGAGCACAGCACACGTTGCTTGTTGCTTGGTCATATGACGTCATTGCATTGGTGACCTGCTGACCTGTGGCACTGCGGCAAACCTATCCCAGGCATGCGCGGGCCTGTCGTACAGTTTCAGCGTCTATGCCCCCACCATCAAAGACACGCTGGGGCTTACCCAGACACAGATCGCAACAGTGGGCTCAGCAGTAAACTTGGGCGGCTACTTTGCCATCATCAGTGGCAGCGTGTATGACAACCTCAAGGGCCATCACAGGCTGGGCCCAAGGTGCGACATGCTGCTACATGTGTTGTGCTGAGCAGCAGCAACTGGCACCAAGCATCATATCAACCAACGTTCACCCACGTTTACTCACCAGCAGTGAAGATTATGCCTGTTCTTAATGCAGTGCTTGCGAGAACTCTGGTCGCAGGAAACCATCTGGGTGGTGTCCTGGCTGCTGATGTGCAGGTTGGTGCTGTGGATGGGGTGCCTGAGCTGCTTCTGCGGTTACACCGGGCTCTACCTGATGGCGTCAGGCAAGGCGCCCAACAACTTTCCACAGTTGCTGGTCTTTGCAATTGCAGCAGGTGGGTGACGCCATTTTTTTGAGGTCTCAATCAGACAGTAAGCATGTGCTGCTGTTCCTTGCCAACACTCTGCGCGGCACTGACGGAGTTTGATGTTGTCTAGTTCATTAAAACTACACAGTGACATGGGCCTGTGGTTGTGCTTTCCTGCAGGAAACAGTGGCACATACTTTGACACTACAACATTGGTAACAAACGTGAGCTTTCAGATCGCATGCATCATGGTGCTATGGCAGCTGTGAGGTGCACATTGTGCCGAGTTAATGCAGAGCAGCAGCTGCTTGTACTTATTGCATGCAGCAGCTGTCCGTGCGCACTTAAGTATCAAGCTAGGCCTGACACTCCTCACGCTACAAAGTGTGTTTGAAGTGGCACATGCTTGTACTTTTCTAACGCTTGCATTGCCTGCTGCTGCAGGTGCGCAACTTCCCCAACGAGCGTGGCTTCGTTGTTGGCGTGCTCAAATCTTTCCTGGGGCTCAGCAGCAGCGTGTACACCAGCATGTATGTGGCGTTCTTTGAGCCGGATGCAGTGGCGTTCCTGCTGATGCTGGCACTGCTGCCGACAGTGCTGGCGGCGCTGCTGTCACTGGGGCTGAACTATGTGCCGTACGTGGAGGACAGCGAGGCATGCCAACACCAGCAGCGCCTGCACCAGCAGCAGCATGCAGCCAGCAGCAGTTCCCGCTGGGCCACCACACAGGGCAGGTGGGTGCCGGCTGCAGCACTGTCAGCAGCAACAGCGGCGGCAGCAGCAGCAGCAGCAGCAGCAGCAGCAGCAGCAGCAGCAGCAGGGCTTCGCAATGTCCGCAACTGCTGCAGCTGCTCTGCGCATGCAGCTGCTCATGTGGGGTAGCAGCTGCCCCTGACAACCTGGGCATGCCTGCGTTGCAAGCTGCTTCCTTCACCATTCAGGTGTACCTGCGCTCTACAGCAAATGTCACTGCTGCGGTCACAAGCTGTCTGTGCAAAGTGTGGTGCAGGTGTCATCACCAGTGGTTGATCCTGTTCTCTGCTGCTGCAGGTTCCTGTTGTCATTTCTGATGGTGGGCGTGCTGGCGCTGTACCAGATGGCCTCAGCAGTGCTGGTGGGGCAGCACCACCTCAGCAGCGACGGCAAGGTGGCCATGGTGGCAGGTACGGCAGGCCGCAGTCAGCGCAGAAACAACCCCATGTTCAGCACTGCAGAGGGCAGTCTGTCCGGTCATGACTGCGCTCTGCTATTCAGCAGGCAGTGTTATGGCAAGAACAGGGCTGCTCAAGGACAGGGCTGCGCTCTGGTGCCACCCTGCAGGCATGCTGGTGCTGCTGGCGCTGGCTGCTGGGCTGCCATTACGCTGTGGCAGCTGGCGAGCAGAGTACGGGCACCCCTACATAGGCACGCAGGAGAGCTCCGCTGACGATGAGCATGGTGATGGCCACAGCCGGCAGGGCGATGAGCCTGGCAGCCCGCAGCCCCGCACGTGCAGCGAGGGCGGGCGCACCAGGTGCGGCTGCCTCGCAGGAGAGGTGACTGCCGCAGTTTGTGATCGCACACTGCAGCCTGTCTGGGCCGGCCCTCCATCCCTGATGCACCAGCAGCTGAGCTGACCTGGCATCATCAATGAAGGCAGTTTTGCTGAAGTTTTATGCCTCATGTACCGTCTGCTGCGGTGCAGCCCCATCCTGCACCATGGCCATGGCACAGCCCACCACCGGGCTGTGGGCAGCAATAGCAGCAGCCGGCCAGGCACTGCTGTCAGCATCAACCAAGCTGCAGCAGCGGCCGCAGCGCACCGCAAGTCCTTCAGCGGAGCGGCTCGCAATGGCGGCAGCAGCAGCAGCAGCAGCAGCAGACTGAGCAGCAGTGGCGCTGTTCGGAAGGGCTCCAAGCAGCTGCTGGGTGATGCGGAGGAGCCGGCTGTAGCGACATCACCACTGCTGACACCTCCTGGGGCGCACACCCCAGCTGGCGTGCCCAGTGACAAGGCAGCGCCTGGCCGTGCTGCCATGGCGTCGGGGGGCGGTGCAGGCGCCCCCGTGGGCCCTGCAGGGCACCTGACGATGCGCAGCGTGCGTACATCGCAGATGCTGCTGAGCCTCGACTTCTGGCTGCTGTTTGTGCAGTTCACTGTGGCAAGCGGGGTGTGCCTGGCATACCTGAACAACCTGGTGAGCAGCTGGGAGCTGAGGCAGGCAGAGCGTGTGCCTGCCTGCGCTGAACCATTCAAGTTCCAATGCTGGGTGTGCCAGCTACTGGCCCGCCAACTGAGGGTTGCCAGGTTCAACATTGTAGCACCTGCAACAGCATGCAGTTGCGTGGCAGCTTGTGTTGAATACTTCAGGGAATCAGCCTGGTGTTGACGGCGCTGCACCTGCTCGGCCTATGCTGCTCTTTCCTGCAGGGGCAGCTGGTCGTCAGCTTGGGGGGTGGCCATGAGGCCAGGTGGTCTTTGTGTCGCTGTTCAGTGTGGCAAATGCAGCAGGTGAGACACGGGTTGGAGCGCACTTGGTCTAGGCAGAAAGGATGGCAGCAAACACAGGCATGCTGTCTGCTGGTCCTGCTGGTGCCAAGCCCGCCATGCAATCAATCATGTGGTCCAAACACCATCATATGTTTGTGATGTGACAACCTGTGTCCTGCGACGACCTGTGTTTGCGTTGCCCAACTCTTCATGTCCAGGGCGTTTGCTGATGGGGTACATCCCTGAGCAGCACCTGCACGCACGGGGCACTCCGCGCACGATGTTTCTCACGCTGACAGCAGCAGCGACAGCAGCGGCGTCGCTGGCAGTGGCATATGCGCGCCTGAGCCACTTGTATGTGCTCAGTGTGCTGCTGGGTGTAGCGTTTGGCGCTCACTGGAGCCTGCTGCCAGCCATCACCAGGTGCGTGTTTAGGGGCCTGAGGCCTGCACCAGCTGCTCTGCCCATCGTCTGAGCATTGTTGCCAGGTATGGAGCAGCGAGTAACCTGGGCAGGCAGTTGGCCATTCAGCGCAGGCGGCTGTCTGTTGCCCGCCACATGTGTGCACCGCAAACAGCAGCCGATGAGTGGGGCACGTCCTGCTGTGTTCACTGCCACCTGCTGGCTGCAGTGACCTGTTTGGGCTGAAGCACTTTGCAGCCAACTACACAACGCTGCAGTTTGCGCCCGCCATGGGCAGCTACCTGCTGGCCACCGAGGTGACTGGCTGGCTGTATGACCGCGCAGCTGAAGCACATGGAGACATACACCAGGTGGGAGGCAGGCGGCGCATAGCTGTGCTCCGCACCCCTACGATGAGCTGCAGCTGCTGCAGATGTCGCACATATCAAGGCTGCTACTAGCATGCATGTGATGACGAGCTCACATGCTGCTACGATAGAGTGCTGCCTCTTCTTGACATGCTGCCAGCAGCCCGCCGCCTGGTCCTCTTGAGCCGGCTGTAAGGA
Organism: Scenedesmus sp. NREL 46B-D3; assembly: GCA_014080715.1. NCBI lineage: Eukaryota > Viridiplantae > Chlorophyta > Chlorophyceae > Sphaeropleales > Scenedesmaceae > Scenedesmus > Scenedesmus sp. NREL 46B-D3. The sequence goes on from JACERP010000248.1 coordinate 59,517, forward strand.
TAATTAACTGGCCATTAGGTGACTCAAGCACATACTGAGCATACCTTGTAGTGCTGACATGCTCCCTGCTGTCTTTGTTGTCCTTGCCTTTATGCAGTGCATAGGTCCAGATTGCTTTGGAACAGCGTTCCTGCTGCTCGCAGGCCTGGCAGCATTCAGCAGCTTAGCTTGCTGCCTGGCCACCAGCCGCAGCCGGCGCGCTTATGCTGCGTTGGCGATGCACCTTAAGCAAGTAGACATTGCTGAAGGGGGACATGAAGTTGTAGCACAAGACGATATTTAACCATTGGTGGGGCTCAGGCAGCAGCAAGGACAGTCAATGTAGTTGAGTGCATCAGATCTCAAGTCCTTGATGTACATGATTAACATCATAACTGTGAGCAGCTTTGGCTAGGACAAGGGGCTTCCTGCAGCACGCGCACAGACGTGCCATGAACATCAGAGAACACCTTCAGCCCAGGAGATTCGGTGATGGGTGCCAGGCTCGCCTTCACCACGCACGCCTGCGTGGTTCAGCATAATCTGGCGGTGTCACTCTTTGAAGTTCAAAACCAAGCTGTCGATCACTCAATTACGCAGCAGGCCGCGAGTACTTGGGAAAAAGTCGGATTTCACTTTTATCGTATGTTTTGGCATTGCTCGTGTGACGATAGGCGTAGTAAGAGGCAACTGTAGAGCTTAAGCTAAGAGTCCTCACAGGCAGGTTCTTAGCGTGCAAGCATGGATCAATAGAAGATGACTTCGAGACTTTGTTGAAAAAATACTAAGCGTGCACAGCGCCGCCAAAAAGCACTGCAGCGACAGCACACCCCTTGCCACACAGCAGCAACTGCCAGCCAGAAGAAGAGGAAGACGCCAGCATCGACTCCAGCATCTTTAAGCGCTCAGCACCGACCCCAACATCACATGTGCCCCTTGCTAGCACACCCAAAGCGCCTTCAAAGTTGCTGCAGCATAGCCCAATTTCAATCAGCACTGGCAGCTGGGGGTCAACAAGTGTAGGAACCAAGGGGCAGCAACAAGAGACACAGCAGCAGCCAGCACCAGCAGCAGCAGCAGCAGCAGCAAGGCACTCAGCTTCCAGGTAGTAACTGTGCAGCAGGGCAGACATGGTTATTGCCGGCATGCAGCACAGCAGCAGCTGATGCGCAGGATGGCACCGCTGCATCATGTGTTGCTGTGTGCCTGCCCAGCCCATGCCAGCAGCTGCAAGCAAACCAGCTAGGCGCAGTTGGAACAGTGCAGGCTCCACAACTTTGCGGCTTTGCAGATTCATCCAGCAGGGCGCTGCAGAGCAGCTGCAGGTGGAATGAAGCGGTGGCGGTTGTTGCCGCAGAGGCAGCAGTAGCGGAAGCAGGCGAGGCAGGTCATTTGTCAACAGGGGCAGATCCAGCAGGCGATGAGGGGCCTGCAGTGCAGCATGCCCTGTGTGTGGTTCACCACTGGCAGACATCTCCAGCACAGAGGCAGGCCAAGCAGCGCACGTCAACGCGTGCATAGATGCAGCGGCAGCGATGCACGGGGCAGGCCCACAAGAAGATGCAACAATTGAAGCAGCTTCACCAGCAGCAGCAGCGCTGGCGGACAGTGGCAAACAGCAGCAGCAGCAGCAGCAGCAGCTGGAGCTGACAGATGTTGCAGGTGCAGAGGAGGACATAGCAACTTGGTGAGGACTCGGGCCAGCAGCAGGCTCCACCTTTGAGCTATGCACTCTTGATACTTCTGTCATGTGTTTTGTTACCAGAATGGCGGTTGCTGTGCAGGCCGGTATCAGGGGCAGCCGCTGAGCTGGACAACAAATGCATGTATGTGCCTGCTGTTGATTCGGGCCATGGAGAGGCAATTACCAGGCATTTGCTGCTGCGACCGTCATGTGGTGTACTGCAGGCTGGCCAGCATAGGGGCTGCTGGGGTTGCCGGGCGCTTTGCTGCAGCAGAAGTCGACCTGAGCGTGCTGCCGCACCTGAACGAGCATGACCTTGAGGTGAGCGCCAGGCAGGAGGACTGCTGCTGGAGGCAGGCTTGACCGCAGCAGCAAGGGTCTTGTTGCACCTGCTGCGCACTGGCTGGCCTCAGCATGCAAGGATGTAAGTCTGCAGGATGTGGCTTACTTACAATAGAGACAGCATGCTTTGCTGGTGTGTGTCTGCATGGTGCACCCATGCAGCGCAACATCCTCTGTTGGTACGCAGCATGAAAAAAGAGAAACCTTATGTTCTGGTGTGTTGCAAACTGCAGGAAATGGGCATAATGATGCAGCGCAGAGACAGGTGATCCTGGCCGCAGCTGCTGACTGTGCAGCAGGCCAGGCAGTGCCTGGTGTCGGCAGAGGCCAGCAGCAACAGCAGCATGACCATTGGCAGGAGCAGGAGCAGTACCCACACCTGGAAGATGAACTGTGTTGCTTTGAAGATGCCGACGAGGGCTATGCAGCAGCATGGGCAGCAACAGAAGCTGAGGAAGTGCCAGGAGCAGCAACCGATGCATGGGAAGCAGACAACTGCCAAGATTGGCAGCAGCAGCAGCAGCAGCACGGGAAACAGCAGCGGCACGCAACATCACTGCAACCCGTGAATCGCATGCACTCGAGGTTGCAGCACGCGCAGCAAAGCAACGTAGCAACCACAAGGCAGTACACCCAGCAGCAGCGTCATGAGAGCAGCAGCCACCAATGATGGCCAGAGCAGCATAACTGGCTGGCTACGGCAAGGACAGCAGCAGCAGCAGCAACCGGTAACAAAGCACCGGCATGGGCCGGCAGGGAACCAGCAGCAGACACGTCAATCACACTCAGCAGTACAGCCAGCTGCTGTCAAGCAGCAGTGGCAGTCGCTGTTCAACAGACCTGGCAGGGTGCTGTCCCCACAGCAGCCGCTGCAGCCGAAGCAGCGCCCCAAAGCCAAGCTCAGCTGGGGCAGGGCGGCCGGCTGCAGCAGCCGCAGCCGCCGCAGCGGCAGCAACAGCTTGCGGCAGACCAGCAGATGCTGGCGAGCTTACCCAGCACCCGCTCTGGGCCTCTGCCCAGGTGTGCATGGACTGTTGGACATGCACTGGAAGGCAACTTGTAGTTGGCTGTGCAGCACTGGTTGTATAGTGTGTCTGTCGTAACGGCAGCTTTTCACCTCAGGCAAACTGACACACCACACCTGTGACCACACCGCAGACACTCGCACTCACACATGTGATGTGGATGCCTCCTGCTTGCACGCGGCTGCCGCCTCAGCTGGTGGCCCGCCTGGCGCTGCCTGCCAGGCACCAGCATCATTGTGGATGCATTCGGGCAGAGCAGCAAAGCCCTGGGCAGCAGCCGCACCTGGGTGCTGACGCACTTCCATGCCGACCACTACATGGGGCTGGGCAAGGGCTTCAACAGGGCCGCATCCTGTGCACGCCCACGACGGCAGCGCTGGTGCGCCTGAAGCTGCGCGTGCCTGAGCAGCTGCTGGTGCCGCTGCCGCTGGGCCAGGAGATCAGCGTGGAGGGTGAGCGGGCAACCGCAGGAGGATGCACGCATGTGACAAGTTTCGGCTGTCAGTAGACTCATTAGGTGTGTTGATTCTCAGCTTATGTCCCTGCTGCACCGTCAGCTGCAGTGCATGGAGCACTTTTGCCAAGCTTTTTCCGCGTGTAAAAGCACATGCTGCTTTCGGCTTGCAGGCACCCGGTTGCAGTTTGTTGATGCCAACCACTGCCCAGGCGCTGCGATGGTGGTTGCACACCCCCCTGTGGCTTGCCGCCGGTGCTGCACACTGGCGATGCACGGCTCACACGGGAGGCCACGCAGCAGCAGCCCGCGCTGCAGGCGCTGGTGGGGCGGGCTGTGCTGGTGCTGGACACCACGTACGCCGACCCCGCCTACTGCTTCCCGCCACAGCAGGAGGTGCTGCAGTGGGTGCTGCGGGCAGTGCAGGTGGGTGTGGCTGAATGTGCAGCAAAGCCAGAAGCCACTGCGTTGAGCGGGGACGCAACAAAACCTGCTGCTTGACAATCAGCAGGTGACGACGTGTTGTACGGGTGCTAGCTGCACACGGGTAAATGCACCACTAATTTTGTGCAGCAGGGCACGCTGCGTGCACCCCACCTTCTGGCATACACTGGATTGGCCGCCCCAAGAGTCCGCTCCTTGCTTGCAGGCGGAGTCGTTCAACCCTCGCTGCCTGTTTCTGTTTGGCAGCTACACAATTGGCAAGGAGCGCCTGTTCCTGCACGTGGCCCAGGCGCTGCGCAGCAAGGTGTACGTGGCTGCAGCCAAGCGCGCCATCATGGCCTGCCTGGACCTGCCACCTGAGCAGGCGCAGCTGCTGACCACCAACCATCTGGACGCAAACATACACGTGGTAACCTCACCGCCGATGCTTGGAACAGCGGTCCATGTCCAGCTCTGTGTTGTGTGGACGCCTCGTTTGCCTGAGGCTGATGGGGATCAGCAAGCATGCAAGTGCGCTGCCGAGTTCAGACCTTGGGGCTGCGTGTCTGCCTGCTGTTGCCTGCATGGTGCCTGCTGCTGTGCTGCAGGTGCCGATGCGCCAGGTGAGCCTGGAGGCCATGGAGTCCCTGCTGGTGCGCTACAAGGGCAGGTACACCGCAGTGGTGGGCTTCCAGCCCACAGGCTGGACGCACACGGCGGGCGGCAGCGGGGGCAGGGCGGCAGCGGCCAGCAGAGCCAGCAGCAGCGTCAAGGGCGGCAAGAGGCTGCAGCGTGGCACTGTCGTGCTGTACAAGGTGCGGCCCGCCAGGCATGCTTGCGGGAGGGCGCATCAGGCACGGGACGCGCCTTGCCGTGTCTGCTGTCAGTCGCTTGCGGCACCTTCTTCCAGTGCCACCACTGGCATGAATGCGTTTGAGCATGGAGTTCAGGTCCACCCTCTTAAGTAGCATATGATGCAGCACATCAGCTGTGTGGTCTTTGCATGGTGCTGTTGGGCAGCACTTCAGCTGCGTTTGCGCTGGCTGTGTGCTGATGGGCAGTACTTGAGCTGCGTTTGCGCTGGCTGTGTGCTGGCAGGTGCCCTACTCCGAGCACTCCAGCTGTGCTGAGCTGCGGGAGTTTGTGGCCTGGCTGAAGCCGCTGCGCATCATCCCCAGCGTGAGCAACGACAACGGTGAGAAGCTGTGCGAGATGCTGGCCGCCGTCACCAGCAACGGCAGGACCACAGGCCCGATGGACGCTTGGGTGCAGGCGCAGCAGCAGAAACAGACGCAGGCTGCTGACGAACAGCCGTGCCCTGGAGTCGGGCAGCAGCATGCTGAGTAGGATGGCTGGCGTACTGTGTCCAGTGCAAGAGGCAGGCTGTGCAACAACAAGCTGCAGCACAAAAGCAGGCAGGCTGTGTTTGATGTTGATTGTGCTGGTTTGCCAGCGCAGGCAGAGCATGTATCGCATGGCGAACTAGTACTGTTCCATGCTTGTAATACTCCGCCAGTGCTGCTTCTCGTGAGGGTGGCGGCCTGTGCACTGCCATCTGGCGGTGCCGATCTCGCTCGACAAGCTGCTCAGGCGTGCAGGCGGCGTGCACACCTGGCACTGGCTGTGCTAGACTGTCAGCCTCCTCCACTGTAATCTCACGCGAGCGTGCACGCATGCACTTTTTTGTCCCATCCAGTGGAAACACGTGTGCAAGAGGTTTGTCAGTAAACAGCAGCAGCACTTTAACCCAGCTGGACAGCGAAGCAGAAACACCCGGCCAAGTTGCAAGAAAGTAGTTCATACGACATGTTGTATCTGCACAGATCAATGATCATGCTCAGCTGGCATAGTGCAGGGCCTGCAGAGGTCAAGCCTGAAAGCATGGGGTGGCAGCAACCAGCGGCACAAGTGTGCTAAACTAGTAGTGCTGCTCAGTGCAGCCGAACAAATCATCCAAGCAGCCGTAAAAAAGGTGCTGCAGGCTGTATCACTGAAAGGGTGCTGTGCTGCACTGAGCAGCCAGCAAGCACGTTGTCTCCAGTGCCATGTTGCGTGCATGCATGCCATGATACACTAAGCATTCTATTGTCAACAGCTATGTCTTCAAACCAGTTGGGCTGTGATACCCACAACCTACAACTAACCTGCAAAACATAATCAACCTGCAATATCAACCAGCAACACGCAGCACGCAGAAACTCCAAGCTTTTGACATCCGCTTGGCTGCACATCAGCTGCGCACATCATCAGTCTACTGCTAGCGCTGTGCAAGTCAGGCACGCCACATGTTCCAGTGGCCACACATCAAGTACCGCAACAACACAGCTTCTCTACACCAAAATTACTGGTAAATTATCTGAGAATGGCACTCTCAGCAAGGCCAATGACGTGGCTTGCATGCACCTGCTGCCAAGTCCTTGTGTGTCAAAGCGCTCTAAGCAATGTCACAGCTTTGAAGCTAAAGAGACCCCGAATGCCAGCCTTATCTGAAGAAACTGCCAGCATGTTAAATCAGGCACTGTATCTGCCCTCTTTTCAGTTTATATCATACGCCAAACTGTCTAACCCCTGCTCCACCCAGCGGAGCTGTCTTCTCACCAGCTCATAGCATCTGTACACCCCCAGTATGCAGCCAACCTGCTTTGCCAGTCTGCCGAGGCTGGGTTGCAAGCTGGCCCCTACCTGCGCCATGGTGCTAGCCAACCCGGCAGTAAAATGATGTGCCAAGTAGAGCATGAACCAAAGTACTGCTTCCATGTTCAACACAGCCACAAACACGTACAAGCTAGATCAAGGACTGGCCAAAACATCGCCAACACGGCTCCACCTGCATGAGTGAAACCACCAGCTGCACCTGCAGACTGTTCTGCCACATTTGCCAGGGCTCTGCGCACGGCTGAAGCAATGACTGGATGTACACGAATCCATGTACAGAACGACTGCACCCTTGAGGGTTGTGTTCAGGCAGCAGAGCACCCCAAGGGGAAAGGGCACCACTCCACCCTTCAACAGCCTCAGCATCAACACAGCCGCAGCTGCGACGAGGGATATCAAATGCAGAGTGTGCAGCAAGCGTGCTAACTCAGCAACAGCACCACCGCCGCTGCCACCAACGTTTGCGCTAGCCGCACCAGCAATCCTGACCTGTTGACGTCAGCGCTGCTGGTGGCGGCTCTGCCGCGCCTGCCGCGGCCGCACTGCGCATCTCCAGGGGGGCACCCGGCACCAGCCAGAGTGGCGCCAGCGATGCCGACTCCTGGGACTGTGGACTCATCTGCTGCCGTCAGCTCCATGTCGTAGGTGTTGCTGAAGTACAGCGTGGGGTCGTAGTACACGCTGGCGGGGAAGTAGCCAAAGGTCAGGCTGAATCGTGCTGCACCGTCGCTGCCGTTGAGCGGCTGGTGCGCCAGCACAATAGAGACGTTGGACTCGCCTGTGAAGTTGCTGCTTGCGAACGAGTATGTCGGCATCTCCAGAGCAGCCGCAAGCCCTGGCCCAACCAGCAGCTTTGCGGTTGATGTGCGCTTCAATGGCTTTCTCCTGCGGGCGCCCAGCATGCTCAGGGCCGCCAGCGGGTCAAACTCGGCGGGCAGCTGCAGGCCGTGCAGCGCAGCCAGGCCCGCCAGGCCAGGCAGGCCCACTGCTGTACGCTTGGTGGTCTGCGCCGACTCGGGCTCAAAGAAGCCCACGCCATAGCCGCCAACTGCAGCAGGATCGTGCAGGGACATGCAGGTCCAGTCAGGGCCGCAGTGCGCGGCTGGGCACAGCAGCTGTCGATGGGCTCTTAAAGCAAACATCAACAGGTACTCAAAGCTGCCTCAAGCAGGAATGCACTGGTGAGCTATGCCACATCTGAATGCGTGCGCAGCTTTCATACCAGCAGGAATTACACCTGAGCCATGATACTGTGTTGTATCACCAATGGCTTACATTGTTGCAGCCTCCTGCGTTCCCCGTTGTGGTAGCCTGCTGCCTGTACTCCCTGCAGCCCTCCTTCCAGCATCACCTGCTCCTCCTCCTCCTCCTCCTCCCCGTCCAGCAGCTCAGTCTCTGCGGCAGCATGGCAGAGGCCACAGCACCAGCACTCGTGCGTTACATGCTGCCAGGTGCCCAACCCCAGCACAGGCATCTAGCTGCGGTACCACCAAGCTGGGGATGTGGAGTCAATGCAGTAACCAACTTGCAGCATTGCAGACCATGCATGCAACTGCACCAGGCCCCTCGCAGCTACAGACAGCTGCTTCTGCGCATGTCGGGCCCTGCACTGCAGGCAGGGCAGCCTGTGCTGTGGTCAGGCGTTGCACCACCTGTGTTGGCGTCGAAGGTGAACTGTGCATCATTCTCCCTGACTGTTGAGATTGCTACTAGCTCCAGCTTCAGTGTGTTGTACAAGGAGCAGAAGGGCCTGCAGCAGCAGCAGCAGCAGCAGCAGCAGCAGTGCAAACCCAGGCATTGCTGACAGGATGCTTCAGTGGCACCTGTCTCATGCAGCAAAACTGCTGCAGTGCACTCAGGGCATGGCATCAACAGTTGCAGCCTGGCCACGCCTCACCAGTCGTTTGCCTCCAGGCTCCACTTGATGCTTCCCTGGGGAGCAGACACTGTGCGGCCCGGGCCGTATGGAAAGGTCTTGTTGGCTGTAAAGCCAAACATGAACGTGATCTTCAGGCTTGGCAGGCCTTTAGCGTTGGGATCGATCAGTGTCAACTGCTGCTGGCTGGGCAGCTTGCTGCTGAACGGCAGCAGGCTGGCAACAGGCAGCGCTGCAGGCACAGGTGCGGGTGGGGGCTGGGCCACTACCATGGCAGCCGCAGTGGCTCTGTTGGCCTGGAGACTGTTGCTGGTGCTGGTGCTGGTGCTGGTGCTGGTGCTGGTGCTGGTGCTGGTGCTGGTGCTGGTGCTGGTGCTGACCTTGCCGGTGCTGGTGCTGGTGCAGGTGCAGGTGCAGATGCGGGTGCCTGCAGCAGCGGCACCAGGAGCGACAGGGCAGAAAACAAGCAGGACGTGTTGCTCTGCATTGTCAGGCACATCAATGCTGCTTCAACGTGGCAGCATAGGTGCTGTGTGAAGCCAAGTGTTCAGGCAGATGGAGCAGCAACATGTGGCAGTAGTTGAGCAAGCTGCTGCTGCTGCTGCTGCTCTGCTGCTGCTGCTCTGCTGCTGCTGCTGACATCAACACTAGCTTGTTTGCACTACTCACAGGCTTGGATGCAGCAGGCTGTATGGCTGCTGCCTTTGCTGTTGCTGTTGCTGCAGCTGGCTTTGCTAACATTAAACTTGCTGCTGCCCTGGCGCCAACACTAGCGCAGCGGTTGCCAAAAGGATGGGACCGGCATTGCTTCTGCTGGATTTTAAATCTGCCATTGGGTCAGCTGCTGCTGCTTGTGCAACTGTTAATCGGCTGGCGCACTGCTGAAGTCGCTCCTCCATGCACAGCTGCACCACCCCCGTAGCCCCACGGCTGGTTTCACTGTGTCGTGCTGTACTTCTGGCGCCGCATGCTTTTCTGCACATGATAGGACCGCATCCCAGCATGCTTCTTTGTCATTTGCTGCTGCCTTGCTACCTACTTGGCTGAGCCTCCTGCCGCTGTACAGGCTTGCGCTGGCCTGCATCAGCAGCGCCTGCAGTGCAGCGGCGCTGTCTGCCCCTGCCAGGTCCAGGCCAGATGGCAGCAGGCCAGACTCAACCGTGAGCTTGGGTGCTTGTCGAGGGCTGAGGCTGCTGAGACCTGTTACGCCGGACATCAGGGACCCTTCGGGAGGCTGTATGCCCATCTGCTGTGCCCTGCTGAGGATGCTGTCCAGGGAGGGGCAGGCCTCCTTGGTCAGGCCCGACCCCAACCTTTGACCACTGAAAGTCATAGTGACGTACTCGTACTCTGAATCCCCTGAAATCCGTTTTCCTGCATGGATCAACGCTCAACGTCAGCAGCTGTGCGAATGCCCTCATGCACTGGGGCGGATGTCGCGCCCGGACGCCCCCCGCACACCTGTGGTGACTGCAGGCGTCAAATCAGCAATTGAAGGAATGACATGCGTTGCTATGGGTTGTCCAAATGCATCCAGCTCGCTGAGCGCGCCCAGCTTGAAAGCAACGAAGCACTTCGTGCAATTTGCGGACGGAGCAGGGTAATACTTTAAACTTGCAGAGCCCGCAAGAAACTCAAGTTTTTCTCCTGTGGCAAACGTGTATTTCGATTCGAAGAAATCTGTCTGTGCTGCTGCCAGCCCACCGACACAGGCAAGCGCCAGTGCCAGCAGGCACGCAGCTCTGAGGAGGTGATGCATGGCCTCTGACAACTCTAAAACACATCGGAATCAGCTAGTTCTGTGGCACTCTCGCGCGTTCTTCAGGCTCAGGCAGCGCACATGCCACGCCTTGTCACAATAACACAGGTCTCTCAGCCGAGATGACTAATTCATTGGCCAAGTTCTTTTTTATTGTGATTGCGCAATTTACTGTTTTTCTTGCATCCTCATGACGCAATCTTCGATTTGGCGGGACAAGAGCTGAGAAGCGGGAAATACCAGAGGGATTAGCTCCGAACGGACCAACGTCTGATAATGGTATAATACATTTAAAACCAACTGTTAAATCTGTTTGGGTCAATATGGTTCATACCCGCGCAGCAAGGGTTATAAACCGGCTGCTTTGGACTACTGCTGCAGGCAGCACGAGTGCGGCTACAGCAGTACCACACGCCCTACGAGGTACGCCCTCTCCATCAGCTGGGTACCTTGAATTACGAAACAAACTATGTTGCTGCTTACGTGGCACCGCTTCTGCATGGTTTTTGTTGTGTGCAACCTCGGCCATGGATGGTATCATTCTCTGCCATTGCTGCTTTCAGGTAGCCAGCCATAACACACCCACAGACTGCTGGGTGTCATTAAGGGCGGAGTCTATGATGTAACCCAGCTGATTCAGGTAGGTGCTGATGAGTGCAGCGCTTGCTCTTTGTATTATGGCGCACAACACACAGCACAGGGTTACAATACATGCAGCTATGAATCAATGTGATGCTAGATGCATGCATGCACATAAAGGCAAGTGTACGCTTGTGAACAGTACTGACACTAGTGGGAGACCTTTTGATCCGTTAAATGGTGTGTTGTATGTTTGCAGGAACACCCAGGCAGCCTGACAGAGCCCATTCTAGCAGCAGCAGGAACCGACATATCCCATTGGTGTGTGGCGCGGCTGTGCATTGTGCCCTCGCGCAGCACTACCCAAACACAGCATGCTGTTTGGCGCCAGTCATTTGTGGAGGCCAGCTGGCAGTAGTAGCAGCAGCAGCAGCAGCAGGTGGAATGGACCAGGGCTCTTCAGGCCCCTGTATCAGTTTTGTACCAAAAGCGAACTGTCATGCTCTGTAACGTCATGCTGTACATGCTGTTCTTCAGGTTTGACCCAACCACTGGAGATGTGCGCACGTACTGTGATCCTGAGACACAGCTGCCACTGCCGTACTGCCCCCAGGTTTGTAGCAGCAGTCTACTTTGTAGCAGTCTGCTTGTCCCTTGTGCACGGTGAGCGCATGCGCCGTGCTCCAGCAGCACAGGGAGCGGCAAGGATCCCCTCTGCTGCATTTGATGCTTCGCCTGTCCATGCACTCGAGTGAGCCTGCCGCTGCGCTGCACTGCACTGTCATGCAGGGTGTGTTCCTGCATGTGGCGCCTGTGCAGCCCACCACCAGCTACGACTGCAGCGTGCAGGTGCCATGGTGGAGGGACATCACGCTGCGGGTAGGCGGCGGCTGACATGACGCAAGTGACAGCCAGGCCCACAGCAGCAGCAGCAGCAGCAGCAGCATGATTGATTGCAGCCACCACGTGCCTTCAAAGGACGTGTACTGTAATTGCTGCAGGAGCATGCACCCAGCTGTGGGAGATGTGTGAGCCCAACCTTTGCGGCTTGTCTCTGCAGGTGGGGTTGTTGAGCAGCCAAGTACGGCTGGTGCGTGTCAAGAACGTGCTAACGGAGCAGGAGGACACAATGGAGGTGCCCTCAGAGGAGACAGTTGGGCAGGTGGGGAAAAATTGGGCGGGTACAGTTGCAACTCTGCAGCTACAGCTCCTGCATCGTTTGAAGCAAATGCAGGCAGTGTGGGCAAGTTGCTCAGCTCACGACAGCATGTGCAGCCCAAGGCCTGCACCGCCATGACACTCACAAGCAGGTGCTTCTCTGCAGGAGACACTTGCAGGGTGTTGGGATTGCACAAGAACGGCACTTTGAGTACAGTGGATCATAATCATAACACCCATTCAAGCCATAGCATCAACGCATCGGCCCCGCCAGTGCAGTGGATTACATGCAATGTCACATCACTAATTAGTGGCACGCGCCGTGCTGGTGCAGGTGCGGCAGCGCTACCTGGCACTGAACGCACATGCAGCCAGCTACACATGGAAGGCCCTTGGCAAAACAGCAGGTGCGTCACAAGCAACAGTAACCTCAACCTCAGGAGATCAAATCCCAGGTAGCAGAACATGCACATGCGTGCACCGCCAGCCAGTTGCCCTGATGCCACAACTGCTTGCTGCTGATGCATCGATGCAGGTGGTAGCGGCAGCCAGTTTGAGTTTCGTGATTTGGACTTGAACAAGACGCTCCAGGAGAACGGTGTCGTGGATGAGAGCGGCACATTTGAGTCCCTGGACATGCCCAGCGACTACCATGTGCCCGTGCTGCATGTATACTGGAATGATGACCTCACCGTGGCCTGACAGCCTAGGAGGTGCCTACTCTACATCTTGCATACATAGGATTGGATGCTTGGCAGCATGTATACCTTGTCACAGATGACTCAGGATGATGTGGATGCTTCTGGAGGCAGCCTGCAGTCAAGCCTGACTGAGGAAACCTTGAGCCTGTCATTGGCTCAAAAAACGGGCGATGTTCCCGTCGTGTAACATCAAATCTGTGAAACTGTGAGCCAGGCAGGTGGCCCAGAAGGATGACCAGCCATGCTGACAGCTAGCCTGGCTTATGGAGCCAACAACCAACTCAGCACTTAAGTTTTTCCAATAGTGCTGATGTGGCAGTGACCAGTACAGCGACTGACTCAGCCTGTCAGTGATGTACTGCAGCACCCTGAAACCCAGCCAGGGATCAGTGTTGGGAGCAAACACAGTCAGGTAGCACCGCGGTAGCCTACCAGGAAGCGAGCATGCCACAGCACGTGGAGTTCATAGCCACCAGACGGCCAAGCCACCACACTGCACAGTGCTGCTGTGTTGATCAGTACCAGTGACCTTCAGCAACAGCTGCTTGAGATACGTTGAAGATCGTAACTGTGAAGTGTTCCTTAGCACTATAGCTTCATGTCGAAGCTGGTGCGGAGACTGAAGGCAAGTTGGGCTTCTAGCAATTCGAACAGCTGTCCGGATCTACGTCGTCAGGCCCTGCAAGCCTTCAACGAAATGTTGTTATTTGACCTCAAACTACTACATGAACCTGCCACCTGCCGTTCCAGAGCGCTGCTGTGGCGGGTGGGGCAGCAGTAGCAACAGCCCTGGGCTACTACACCACTCTCGACGTGCAGAAGAAGTTTGAGCTGGCCAGCGCCACTGGTCCCTTGCTGAGATCTATTGATGCAGAAGACTCCCACAGAATTGGCATTCTAGCTGCAAAATGGGGCCTCTTTCCAAGGGAAACAAGGCCAGACCCAGACTGCCTGCGCGTACAGCTTTGGGGCAGGACCTTTCCAAACCCTATTGGTGCGCAGCAGCGACAGACAAAACACGCATCTATCTTCTTGTATATAGCTGCTGTTTGGCAGCTAATCTACGGCTGTGAAGTAACAGAAATAAATCTAAGCATGGTAGGGGTAAGCATGTCATGAAGCTCAATTGCTGCCGCTGCTACTGCTGCTGCTGCTGCAGGTCTTGCTGCTGGCTTTGACAAGGATGCAGAAGCAGTGAAGGGGCTGATGGGGTTGGGCCTGGGCTTCATGGAAGTAGGTAAGAAGGCGGCCACGCAGACATAAACCGCCTGGGACATGCGTATGGGGCAACAGTCTGCAGCACAGCAAGCCAGCAATGGAAACGTACCGCCAGGATGCCTGTTTGGTGCCAATCAACACAGCAGCGGCACACAGCCGATCAGAGGTCTGTAGTTGATGCACAAGGCTGGTGCATGATGTCTGCAGTGTCCCTGTTGCACAGCTGCACCACACTGCTGTGTTGGCTGCAGGCTCCATCACGCCCCAGCCTCAGCCGGGCAATGACAAGCCGAGAGTGTTCAGGTTGCCAGAGCTCAAGTGAGCAAGCTGCAGCAGTAGCAGCAGCAGCAGCAGCCGCAGCAGGTGTGTCATATTCAGCAGCAGCTGCAGTACATGTACAGCAAGTGCAGTGCATTGCAGCTTCAGCGTGGTGAAGTAGCTGCAAGCTGGTGGCGAGCTGCCTGCTGCTGGTGACCTGGGCGCTGGCAGCAGAGTGCCCCCCCCCTAGCCTGTGCTGTGTGCTGATGAGGTTGTTGCAACTGGTGGCGTCAGCAGCCTGCTCTTGTTGAGGCTGCAGTGCGTGCCGCTGCATGCTGTGCTGGCTGTGCTGCCGCCAGGGCCACCATCAACCGCTACGGCTTCAACAGTGCCGGTGCCGACGCTGCCGCACACCACCTGGAGGCGTTCTGGAAGAGGGTGCAGCACCACCCAGACATCAAGCCAGGTGCGGGCCGCGCCCAGCGCCAGCACCCACGGCGCTGCGCCACCCGTCACGTGTCAGCGATGCCGCCCAAAGCTACTGTCCATATTCCTAAAAAAGCTAAAGCTAAGCTAAAGCTAAAAAAGCTAAAGCTACTATCCATATTCCTAAAGCTACTGCGCTGGTGTACTGGGCCAGCCTCGCACTTTGGCAGCAACTGCTGAGATGGGTGGCTGCAGGGCAGCCAGCACATACAGGCACGGCAGCAGATGCTCTCCTGGATGTGCAGATGGTCAAGACCAAGGCTTGCATGGTGACCCTGTGGCATGCGGTGCCCTGCTGCTGCTGCTGCTGCTGCTGCTGTCGCTGGCCAGGCGTGCTGGGCGTGAACCTGGGCAAGAACAAGCTGAGTGAGGATGCCGCTGACGACTACGCCATCGGGCTCATAAAGCTGGGCAAGTATGCAGACTTTGTGGTCATCAACGTGTCGTCGCCAAACACGCCAGGTGCGCGGGCCGCTGCCGGGGCCGTGGCGGGTGCCTCTGGCTCCTGTGGCCGCGACGCCTGCGCAGGCCACACCCTGAGCTGCCACGCCTGCAGCTGCACATCAGCTTGCGACCAGGGGCGCTGCGGCTGCACAAGCCATCTCAGCAGTAAAAGCTTGCTGCAGTGTTGCTGCCGACTTCAGGCATGTGGGACCTCTGCACAAGCCACTTCTTGGCTGGATGACACTGCTGCTGCTGCTGCTGCTGCTGCCAGGCCTACGTGCACTGCAGGGCCGCCAGCAGCTGCAGGACCTTGTCACATTTGTCAAAAAGACGCGTGACAACCTGGATTGGGGCCCTGGGGGCCCGCCTCCGCTGCTGGTGAAGATTGCTCCCGACGTAACAGATGCTGACAAGGCTGACATAGCAGCGGTGGTGGCAGCAACACAAGTGGACGGCTTGGTTGTGGGCAACACGACAATCAGCAGGCCAGGTCAGCTGCTGCTGGGCAAGCCTGCAGGGTGGCTGTCATGTACTTGGCACGGCGGCTGCAGCTGTTTGCGCTGCGAAGTGGACGGGCGTCCTGGGACGTGGGCGAGCGTCCGCCAGCACTGGAGCGTGGCACAGCTGCTTGGTGGAGCGCACACAGCCGTTGTGTGCATGCACCCTAAACCGTTGCCTGGCTCCAGGCGTCGCATGCATCGCGCTGCGGTTAAGCACGGTCGTGTGTGTGTCACCGCATGCCGAGCATGCAACATCACCAGCGTGTTCGAGCTGGAGTCGCCGTTGCTGCTGCTGCCATCTGCTGCCTTCTCATGCTCCGCCCACTCCAGGTGCCGTGGCTGAGCACCCGCGCGGTGCACAGGCCGGCGGCTTGAGTGGGCCGCCGCTGCTGCAGCTGTCCACGCAGGTGCTGAGTGACATGTACCGCCTCACGGGGGGGAAGGTGCCCATCATAGGCTGCGGCGGTGTCAGCAGCGGTGAGCAGCAGTTGCTCTGCTACCGGGCTGCTCCACATGCGCCGTGCGGGCCGGACCAGCACACACGCTGATGCTGCACTGCCTCAGGATGCTCTGTACTTTGCCGTGATCCTCCGACTTTGCAAACAAATGCGTGTTGCAGGCATTAACCTGTTTGCATTGGCTCGCCATGTTCTGTGCACCTGCAGGCGAGGATGCGTACCAGAAGATCCGTGCTGGCGCTAGCCTTGTTGAGCTGTACACTGCGCTTGCCTACGAGGGCCCAGTCATTGTGCCAGCCATCAAGCAGCAGCTGGTGGAGTGCCTGCAGCGCGATGGCTACGCCAACGTGGCTGATGCGGTGGGGGCAGACCACAAGCAGCGTGCAGCAGGTCACAGGCGCAGCCGCAGCTGGGGCCGCAGCTAGGGAGGCCCTTGCGCTGAGCTCGGTTGCGGGCACCAAGCTCCTGCCAGTCTGCCCCGCGGTGCATGCAGCAGTGTGCTGGGCTGCGCGTACAACGCAGCGCTCAGCTGCCAGCAAGCATGCTGCTGAAGGCGTTGAATTTTATCTTTTCAGTGAAGAAGGTTCAACTTGACAACTGTACACAGGGCAGCCGCAGCTGGTGCTGGGCGGTGCCGTACCCACCTGTGCCACAGGTGATCGGCATAGCTGATCCGGTTGGGTCACAAACTCAGGAAGGTTGCAGGCTGCGTCTTTGTGCTGAGGCCGTGCTGGCATGGGAGCGCAGATAGCATACTAGCATGGACCCAGGGTCATCTGTCTAGGGCCAGCAGCAATGCAGGCTGTGATTGATTCACATGTTTGCAGCGTCAGCTATAGCTCGTCGTTGAGTGGCACATTATTGTCCTGCTGCTTGTTGACCTGCTGCTTGATGCTTTGTCAGCTGTGCTGCTCCTTGTTCTGCTCTGAACGATTCAGGCCAGGCAAGTCTCCTCTGGCTCACTGATCAGTAATGACTGCAGCTGTTTCGTGTGCTTTCCGACAGTAGTGTCAGCGTCACATAAGTGCAGCCTGTGTGATTTGGTGTAGAATGCTTCATCCATGCAAGCTCTGCCCCTGCACATGGATTGGTGATTGTGGTTTATGTCGCTCAGCCCTGCTGCCGCTGTTTGAAAAGTCCATTTTTTGGAGGTGACGTTGCAGGACTAGCTAGCTGTAGCTCCTGATCATGTGGAGCTCTGGTCAGTGGTCTCTCGGGTGTGCACAATGTGCTGTTTGAAACATCTGCACGTGCGCCATGCTGCCCAACTGGCATGCACACTGCCTTGATCCAGCTTACCATTTGTGCCACAGTGACATTGTGTGCACGTGTATGCTCAACAGCAATCCCTTTCACAAGCAGCAGCACTATCCCTGTACACTGTACAGCTGGCAGCTCATGTCTTGACATCAGCTTTGATAATCAGAACACGACACAGCAAGTGGTTACGGCGGCTTTTAAATGTCGTATCTGCTGAGCTGGCAAGTTTGAATGCTAGCTCAGCGTTGAGCAGGGGGATATGCTGATCTGAATGATATCATCAATGGTCCATGTCGGAGTGGCGTGTGCATGCAAGCATGTCCTACCAAATGCCAAATCAATGAGGGGCTTTCTTATGGACACGTTACACACTTGTCACATTCGCCGCTACATTAGCGGCGCACCGCCGGTGGCATGCCACTGCGCGCTGCAGGCCAGCAAGCCACTGGCAAGGCACAACCACTCGTTAAAGCTCGATTTCAAAACACCATACGTACAGCTCAAACTTGGAAGGTTGCATGGTTGCCTTACACTACCAAACATGATTTGTCTGGCCCAACTTCTGCAGTCTCCCAGACCAACAACGAACAGGCTGGTTGTGTCAAACACATGCATGCATCAACACATCATATACATCAGTCAAGCTGCGCCTCAATGCACAGCCGAATGATTTCAAAATGCGCAATGGGGAGCAATCGGCCGAACTTGAGGCGTACCAGGAGGCCCTGGCACAGCTGGGCGCTGCTTATACGTCCACTATTACCGTGCTACAACAGCAGGTTTCTGCAGCTCAACTTACGGCCAATGCTGCAGTACAACAAGCACATGCACAGCTGCTGGGAGCGCTTCGTCAGGCGGTCAATGACAGTTTTGGGTTTAAAAGGGTCTGGGTTGGCAAGTCCTTCCCGTGGTGGACACAGGAGCTGACAAATGCTGTGCAGGCCAGGGTGCAGGCCTTTACACAGTACAGGGAGTCCGGCCTTGTTGCAGACTGGGATGCATTTGATCAGCAGCGCAAGGCTACTGCACAGCTTATCAAAGCAGCTGAGAAGCAGCACAAACAGCGATGCGAGCATGCAATCACTGCAGCGTACAGAGACCGCTTAAGTGATGACAGCACGCTTGGGGAGAAGGATATGTGGCAGCTTGTGCGTCGCCTGTGCCCTAAGCATGTCAGCGAGGCCGTGTACAGTGTCATGCAGCACCCCTCAGGACAGACGGCTTCAACCCCTGCAGAAAAAGCAGATGCATTCAAATGCCACTATCAGCGTGTTGGTAGCCATGCAGCGTTTGCCGCCGCAAACCCCCAGTTCGACCCAGCGCACATGACACAGGTTGCCGCCAATGTACAGCAGTACCTTCATGACTCAACCGCACCTCATGCTGCCCCACCCTGCCCGCTGGACTTGCCCATCACTGCCGCCGAGGTTTCTGCATGCTTGCAGCGTCTACGCACAGGCAAAGCTGGCAACCCTGCAGAGGAAGGCATTGTCAACGAGCTTTTGAAGTACGGAGGCAACACAGTTGCAGACATGCTGCTGCAGTACTGCAGCCTCATGTGGCAGCTTGAGCAGGTACATCAGGTGCCGGGGACAGTCGTCAGCATGCCTAAGAAGGGCGATCTGACAGACCCAGGCAACTACCGCGGCATCACCCTGCTCAGCGTGCTCTATAAGTTCTACACCAGCGTCCTCAATCAGCGCCTTATCAAGTTTGCAGAGGGCGAGCAGCAGGAGCAGCAGCAGCAAACACAAGCACAGCAGCAGCAGCAGCAGCAGCAAGGCCAGCATTCAGCACAACAGCAGCAGCAGCAGCAGCAGCAGCCACGCGCAACTGCTGCTACAGCAGCAGCGGCGCCGCTGCTGCACGAGAGTCAGAACGGATTCCGCCCCAAGCGCAGTTGTGCTGACCATCAAAGCGTGCTCAGCGAGGTCCTTAATGGCAGGAAAGCTGAGGGAAAGGAGTCATATGTGTTGTTTGTTGACACCTTCAAGGCATTCCCTACGGTCTGGCTTGATGGCTTGTTCCAGAAGCTGTGGGATAAGGGTGTGCGTGGCAAGATGTTCCGTGTCTTGTACAACTTGTATCAGGGCGCGCAGCGTGTGGTGTCTCATGAGGGTTGCACCACGGATAGGTTCACCTGCGACCTTGGCCTGCATGAGGGTGATGTTATTTCGCCCACACTGTACCTGTTGTTTATCGACGACTTGCTGCGTGGCGTGCATGCAAAGCACCCTGGCGTTACCCTCATGGGCCCTCGTGACGAACCTGCAGGCCAAGTTGTGGCAGCCATGCAGGCTGATGACTTTGTTGCTGTCTGCAGGTCTCTGTCTGAAGTTCAGGCTGTGGCTGCAACTGTTTACAATTACAGTTGCCAGTGGCGCTTCAAGCTCCACAGCTTGAAGTCTGCCGTCATGCATGTGCTGCCAGCAAGACAGACCAGCCAGCTGGTCGACTCCGGCATTGTTTGGAACAATGTCCCTGTGCCTGTTGTATCGGAGTACTGCTATCTTGGCCTGTGGTTCAACAATACCTGTACATGGACCACACATTTTGAGAAGATGCTGGCTAAGGTGCAACGTGTGAAGGGTGCGCTCATGCCAATTTGGAAGAGCCGCAGCATCAGTGTGGAGGTTAAACGCATACTGTTGCTGACGTGTGTCCGTCCCATTGTCGAATATGGCAGTGAGGTTTGGTTTCCGTCCACAGCTAGGCAACTGCAGCTGATTGACAAAGTGCAGACAGACATCATCAAATGCGCAATGCGCTGTGGCAAGGAGCGCCCATGCTCTTCAGCTCTCTTGGCAGAATGGGGTGTGAAACCGTTGCATATGTGGCTTCATCAGAGGGCTTTGGAGTACTACTACAGGATTCAGCGTATGCAGGGCGTTCGGCTGCCAAATCAAGTGTTTACAGCTGAATGGAGGCGTCCTAGTGGTGCTGTGGCGGTGACACCGTGGCACAAGTATGTGCAGAGCCTGCTGTGCAAGTATGGTGTGAATGTTGTGACCGCGGAAGGCAGAGCCAGTGCGTGCAAGAGCCATGTCAACAAGCAGGTCAAGACACTACATGCTGAAAGGATTGCATGTGAAACGTTGGAACACTCCACTCTGAGTCGGTATGTGGCTCATGTGCATCCCTCTCATGTTGATGCTATGGGTTTCAGGAGGCCTAGGCCGTACTTGCGTTCAGTGGCAATTCCACGTGGTATTGAATTGCTGTTGCGTGTTCGTATGGGTTGTCTGTGTGTACATGAGCGTACTAGTCAGTTTGGCGGTCGCAGAGCTAACTCCACTTCAGGATGTCCTTGTTGTGGTGCAGAAGTTGAGTCTTTGTCACACTTCATGTTTGATTGCCCTGCTACTTCTGCTCAGAGGGATGATATGTTTGCTGAGATCAGATCCCTGCCTGGTTGCGCTGAAAAGTTGCGCAGCGTTTTGTCCATGGCTGATTCGTCAATCAAGGTGTTGCGTTTTGTATCTGATGATATTTGGGGCAGTTCTGGAAGATGTCTGATGGTGTCACCGTGTATTGCTGCTTTTCTTGTCAAGTCTTGGGATGTGCGCAATGCATGCAAACATTCTGGAGCAGTGCTCCCTCCTCTTTCCGCCCCGGTGGGGCGCGGGGCCGATGGCGCTGATGCTATGGCTTGAATGGGTAATATGATGATGATGATGATGATCATATATGATATGATGCCCCAGCGCTGCTACGGTTGAACACAAGGGAGATAGGTGCACGCTGCACGTCACGGGAGTGCATGGAAGATAATGTGCACTAAGGCACCATGTTGGCCAACATACACCACTGCAGCTGGTGTGACGTGTTCAGTCACTGTAGCTACACACAGGAAACTGTGCACACAATCCCAGCAAAACTGCAAAACTGCAAAACTTGGGGTGATTGAAGCAATAACGGATCACTGAACCCGACAGACACACAATGCTGTGCAATGCTCTGCACACACGAGGTGCAGCGTCAGGCAACCAGATCTGCTAAGTTCTAACCCTGCTGCTACATGCAGTCACTGCATGCAACGGTTGCGTGCTGCTGCTGTTGTAAGCATTACTTGCCGCGGCAGCCGACTTGGAATCTGCTCTCCCCTGTGAGAGTTGGGTTGGAGCACAACCTCTTCACGTCCTCATTGCCGATCAGTGCATCCTCCCAGACACTCTCGCTCAGGTCAGCGCCCTCAAAGGTGGTGCCTGCAGCACAGCAGCGGCAGGTGTCATGACGCTGCTGCCCAGGGATCCCGTGCTCGGCTACAAGCCGTCAAGTAGACGCGCGCCTGCTGCCGGCCCACACTGGGCGCAGCGCGTCGGCCCGCGCCGCTGCCCCTGCATGTGTCAGACTGCGCGCGCACCTGTCACAACTGCGTTCACGAACTTTGCGCCGTTGAGCTTTGCATTGCTGAAGTCCACGCGGTCCACCACAGCGTTGGTCAGGTCTGCGCCAGACAGGATGGCACCCACTCCGTACGACTGCAGGCAGGGAAGGCAAGTCAACAGGAGAGGGTTACTTGGCATCCATGTGTCACCGCAGGCCATGGCAGCACTGCGTCAGCAGGATGTGCTTGCGATTGCAAGTCCAGGACGTGGGACGGCTGTAACAGCCTGCGGCACATCGGCACAACACACGCACATGTCACGCCGCGGCCTGCTTTGCTGCTGGGAGTGGCCGGACAACGAGCCCAGCCACAGCTACCACAATTGCTGGTGGTGGCACAGAAATACGCCACAACGACGAGGCATGTGTCCGCAGGGGCCGTCCGTCCGCGCCGCGCACCTTGGTCAGCACTGCCTCCCTGAGGTTTGTGTTGGACATGTCCGTCTCGCTCAGCAGCGCGCCGGCCAGCGTCTTGCCGCTGAGGTCCTTGCCGCTGTAGTTGCATTTGCGCAGGTCGAGCACCTTGTCCGACACTGCATTGGCCTGCGGCAGCAGCAGCGCAGCAGGGCACGCCACAGCAGTAGAAACATGGCTGTGTAAGCAGCAGAGTGAACAGCTGAAGTGCCCTGGTATCACAACGGGACGTTGACACAGAGTGCCCCGACCAGGTGCTGTGCAACAAGGCGCTGTGCGTGCATGCCAGCGTTTGCTCGGGACATAGTCAATCGATGTGTGATTTGCTGCATCCCCTGACCCCCTGACTAAACAAAGCAAGCCCTGACAGCAGCAGCTGCAGCAGTGTGTGCTGTACAGGCTGAGAGCTTCTGCACGACCCCTTGCCTGCAGCCCACCTGTCCAATAGTGTTGCCTGTGTAGCCGCGTTCACACCGGTTGGGGTCTACAGGAGCGCCAGCGACAGCAGGCAAGCATGCATCACCGCTTTAAAGTTCGGATGAGCTACGAGAGCTGGCACGCACACAGCAGAAGGCGCAGCAACTAGAACAGCCGAGCTGACCTGCTTACAACTCTGGAGCTTCACCGGCACCTGGTGAGCATGCGAACATGCGCAATACCAGCACCTACTAAGCATGCAGACATCCGCATGCATATTCAAACAAGGCAGGCAGGTTCACCTAAGTGCATGAACATGTTTAATATCCCCACCTGAGCTGATAGGTGGCAGCTTGAACTCTGCCATGGCTGGAGCTGCACTGAGCAGGGACAATGCTGTGAAGCCAGCTGCTGCTACTGCTGCAAAGGTCTTGGTTCCCTCGTCACGCATTGCATTGGCTGCAAGGTCAGCAACACATCTCGTTACGGTCTCGGATAATGGTTGTAAGTACGTGGTAGCCGAGTGTGCTACCCGTTGCACTGATCACCCAGGGTGTGAGCAGGACCACAGGAGTAGGGTGCGACTGGGCTGATCGAACTGCTGCCCGCCAAACTAAGTACCTTTTACTGCCTGGCATCTGACACGCTGTGGGCGGGTGCAGCCGAAAGCAGCGTTGCACTTCTGCAGGACAGCCATGGTGTCTCGACAGTGATCAGCAAGTGCTACGTGAGTGATCTGTGTTCCTTGGCTGAAGATATTTATGTGGTTTGTTTAACGTCGATGTATGGTGGAGAAAGGGGGGCTGATGTTTGCTGTTGCTGAGGCCAGGGCTTGGGGTCAGTAGTACCACTTGCAACCCACACATGGCATATCCCATGCCCAGCCTTGCAGGCAGAGGTATCAGTCCAACTGCACTGCTCAACGTAGTGGCTTCCGTATACATTGCCTTTCACGACTTCAGTTACTCCAATAGTTGGGGCAAGCCGCAGCAAGTCCTGCGCAATTGCAGAGAGCTACAGCAGTGGGTGCTGCACCAGCAAGGATATCTGCACAAAAGCAGCAGCACCCCCTACCTGAGGCTAGTTCTGGAGGAGAGCACAGCTAGTCAAAGCTATCCAGCAGCATGTCTAGGGGTGGGGTGCTGTCTAAGGCCTGGGAGCGCCTGCGCTCCCTAGTGCTCAAGGAGACATTCGTGGGAGCGGACGCCAATGGCAACAAGTACTACAGGTGGGTCGCGCAGGGTGCATGCAGCCGGCCACCACCTCCATGCTGCCCAGCCTGCTGGCCCGCGGTCCTTGGACCTACTGTGGGGCAATGCTCACAGTCGAGCGCAGCTGCACATGCAGCATGTGACAACTCCATGCTTCAGTCCTGGCTGCTCGTGGCTTCTCCACACACCTCATGCCTCCAACTACAGCGCGTTGTTGAAGCATGTCGCAATGCATGGCTGACCATGTTGCATGTGCAGATTCATGGAGAAGGACCTGTCAGGGCAGCTGGTGGAGCGGCGGCGCGTGCGCGTGCCAGGTGGGCCCGCAAGCAGCAGCAGCACCAGCACCAGCACCAGCACCAGCACCAGCAGCAGCAGCAGCAGCAGCAGCAGCAGCAGCAGCAGCAGCAGCAGCAGCAGCAGCAGCAGCAGCAGCAGCAGGAGACAATGCAGCTGCAGCAACAGAAATGCAGCAGCGGTAGCAGCAGCAGCAGCAGGAGCAGCAGCAGCAGCAGCAGCATGCTGGTGGGTGCTTGTTGCTTCACACAAAGAGTGCACCTGCAGCCGGAACGGCGCCTGCTGTTCAGAGTGCTGACGGCCCAGCCAGCACTGTTGGTCTTCCTCTCCAGTCAAACCAGTAGCTGTGGCTCACTGTAACACATTGTGCTGCGTGGTCAGCTAGCAGACACAATATCTGGTGCCATCGCAGTGTAGGTTTTGCCACTGCTTTGGACTCTGTTGCTGCTGCCGGTGCTGCGCTGCTGCAGGCAACGACCTGCTGTATGACCTCAAGACCGTGCCGGCAGAGTGGCGCAGCTGGTTGGCTCGCACACGTCAGCAGCCCCCCACGGAGGAGGACATGGCAAGGTGCGCAGCCCAGCAGCCTGCAGCTGCGTCAGTGGCTTGCACAGCATGGTGTAGCAGGTCGCTGTGCTGACAAGACAGTTGCACTGCCAGACTGCAGCATTGTTTGCAGCCACTCACTCAGGACTACTAGCCCTAGTAGGGCGCCAGCTGGTCTTAGCTGTGACATGTACATGTGGAAGAAGCCGAGTCACAGCAATCCTTTGGTTTTGGGCTGTTCTTGAAGATGGTTTGATGCTGGGTGCACCTGCCTCGCACCGATGTGTGCAGGGTTGCTGCACGCAAGGCGCTCATGCAGCAGCGAGTAGCAGCCATAGAGGAGCGGGAGCAGCAGCGGCGCATACGCATGGAGAGCTTGGGCAAGCAGGCCACCACAGCAGGGGGCCCCGACATCAGCAGGTTCATGTCGCAGCTGGAGACCACGGGCCACGATGCAGGCGACGCCGGCAGCAGCAGCAGGTCAGGCAGCCAAGGTGCTGCCGGCAGCGGCAGCAGCTCAGGCCAGGGCGGCCAGGGATGACGACATGCTGCAGGGCTTGGCTAGGTGGGCGGGAGGCTTCCTGCAATGCAGCTGGTGCAGAAGAGGAGTGCATGGACGCCTGTTTGCCTGCTGTAAGGGTGTTTCTTGGAGTGCCTCTGCCTGATGCTACGTTCACATAACAATGCATCAAACAATTGACGCAATAGCAACTGCTTTGGAGCAAGGCCAGTGGTGATCTAACAGAAGTGCTCGGCGGGATCCACCACAGTGTTGTGATGCTTGGGGCATTGTTTGCCCCGCCAGCTGATGGGTCTGCATGATTCCAAAAGCATGCGTGCTATCCTAGACGGGAATCAGTTCTGAGTAGTCCTCAGACTCAGTGACAGAGAAAGCATAGGGCAGCATATGTAATAGAACAAGTTTTAAACATATGGAGCCGTTAAATCCGTTTTTTTTACATTTGTGCTATGCTGGATTTATATCCTCCGCCATGTCGGGATCGCCTCGGGCCAAGAAGCAGTTATGAATAGGATTACTCTGAGGATTACTCTGAACTGATTGAGGTTTCTAGTTGAGTTTTGATGCTTGGACCCCATGAGCCTTGTTTGGCTCCTTAGTGGGTGGGCCTGTGGCCCTACTATGGTAATATGGCAATTTCGAATACTATTGCTTGAAGCAGCAACAAGTGGCTGGCGCTGCTGCATGGAACTGGCGAGATCACGACCACTTGGATGTGCTACGGGGCTATCCCAATCTCAACAGTTATCAAACAGACGCCAGAAGCGCTCTTGTGATATATGATGACTGCTGAATAGCAATACAGGCTTAAAGGTTGCTGCAATGAGTAGCAACCACCATGAAAAGCGTGATACATGGGTTGAGGCGCATGCTGTTACTGTTATGATGATCACTCATAGAACTTGCGTACATAACAGTAACGGCATGCGCCTCAACCATGTATCACGCTTTCATGGTGAGTCATGACTCAGGGGAGGCCAATGTTGGAGGCACCCATATGGTGCTCGCATGCACCACCCTAAGTGGAAGTAAGAAGAATTGGAGGCTAGGCTCCTTGCGCTGCTGCTGCAGCAATCAGTAAATGGACCGGCCCAACTAACCCGGGACCCTGGCCATGCCTGAAGGCGTGAATGGTTTCACCCCCCCCCCCCCAAGGTCAGCCAGGCGAACCAAGGTCAACGATCAATTGCAGCGCAGCAGTAATATCATTAAGTTGAAATTCATTTAGATGTTTAAAATACGAATACAAGGTAATGCCACTTGTGTCACGGAATCTATATCAATGCGGCTGACAAGCCATACCATCCTAATGCCCGGCCAAGTGCTGGCGGGTCACTCACCTCTGGACACATCACGTCCACATCCCGCTGGTAGAATTGTTTATGAATGAATTGGTTCTGGTTAATCACACTCTTGTGACTCCACCGCTTTTGCTGTGTACTGCCTGGCTCGCCACGTCCCGTTGATGCGCATTTCAACTAAACAGCACCTCCTTAGAAAGTCCAAAATGCGACATGATGCTGTAATATAAGCACGCTGTAGTGGATCCGGTCGTCTGGTTGTGCTGACGAGCAGCAGCAACCATGACAGGCCAGTACAGGGAGTTCAGGCGCAAGGGCAACGGGGAGTACATGAGTTCATACCAGAAACGTCAAGCGTGGACTCCTGAGGTAGGGCAGTCATTGCATGGCTGTGGACGGTCTCGGTATCGCAGATGCCAGTACAGGGGGCGCTCACTGCTGACGCAAAGGCAGTGCAGCAACGATACATCGGTGCGTCGATCATAAACGAAATTTGTTGTTCACTGTCTTTGCTCAGGAAGACGAGATCCTCAAGCAGCAGGTGACGCGTCTGGGCACCCATTGCTGGCCCGACGTGGCAAGTGGGCTGGTGGGCCGCACAAGCAAAGCCTGCAGCCTCAGGTGCGCCTTTTGAACGCTGTGTGCATAGGAGCATTTAGTCTCTGGCCTTAAGGCAGCCCTGAATAGCTGTTGCCAGCAATCCCAAGCAGCCAGGCACAGACGAGGCAGCAGCCAGCCTACTGTAGGCAGAACCATGTGCACTAAGTTTAGTGCAGGTGCCTTGCGGTGGTGTCAAGGCCAGATCAACGGCAGTGTTGTGTTGCCATGAACTTACAAATGGTGGCTGGTGTGTGTGCGGTGCTGCTGTGCAGGTGGCGCTGCTTCTTGTCCCCCAGCATCATCCGACCAAATGAGGAGCCATTCTCACAGTGGGAGATTGCCGTGGTCGTGTTGGTGGGTGTTTGAGTCTGCCGGGTGTGCGCGGCACTGGCAGCACTGCCGCACCGTGTTGATGCGAGTCAGCTGCCAAGCCCGTGCTCAGCACTCGTTGATCAAGTTCATGCTTTGGTGATATGACGTCAAGCTGTGCCGCTGGCTGCACCCAGCTCCTCGACTAGTCTCATGCTGTCCATCCCGGTGCCCACACCACAACGTTATGTACCTGCCGGCTGGGTGCACCCTGCTTGCGCGCGCAGACCCAGAAGATGTTTGGCAACAAGTGGAATGACATTGCCAACTACCTGCCCATGCGCTGCAACAACGACATCAAGAACCACTTCAACCTGTACCTCAAGGACAAGCAGGCATCTGCAGCCCTGGAGAACAGCTACCTGCGTGCCGGCTACGACTTGCCCACCCTGCTGGCGTCAGAGCCAGAAGATGTGGCCACACGGCGACAGAAGCTGGAGAAGGACCGGGTGAGGAGGCTGAAGCAGCAGCACAGGAAGCCGCACAGTGCACAGCGGCATGGCTGGACGCTGTGCTGCTGCCGCCTGGGCAGTGTGTCATGACCTGCGAGGGCTTTGCAAGCAAGCCTCATGCATTGCTGGCAGGCACTGACAGCCAGTCTACTGGTCTAGTGATGCATGAGCTGTTGCGCGCATGTGATTTGCCCACAGCTGCTACATAAGCGCCTTCATATCATGAGCAGCCACGCCTGGCATAAGTCATGTGCATGCTGCCTTGCCTGCTGCGAAGGCTTGCACATTTTATCAGATCAGCCAATGATCAAACAGTGTATGCACCGGGTTGTCAGACACAGCCCAATGGACACTCCCTCGAGCGCAGCTGCATGCAGACAGCTCAATGTGCATGGCTGAAGGAGCAGAGTGCTCTCCTTTTCCCTACGCGGCGTGAACAGCCTGAAACAGTGCAGTAACAACCACCGTGCTTGTAACTTGTCGCTGCCCTGCCGCTGATGCAGGCTGCCAACAACAACATGGACCCTGTGCCGGCCAAGAACAGCGGCAGGGGCCTCTCGTACCTGCGCCGCGCAGCAGCAGCAGCGCCCGCCAAGCCCAAGGCGCCCGTGACAGCCAAGTACCACCCCTACCACATAGGTGCCAGCTCAGCTGTGCTGGCAGCTGCTGCGCAGGCGAAGGCATCGGCATGGGCCGGGCAGGCTCTGGCTCCAGCCTGAATGGCAGCGCCACGACAGGTAGCTACTCAAACAAGCAGCACACGAGCTATGCAGCGTTTGCTGCACTGCCACGGCCGCACAGTTCTCAGAGCATGGGGGCCATGGATGGCCTGGCCATGGCTGCCGGCCTGCGCGGCACATCAGCAGCAGCTGCTGCAGGCCTGTCAGGTCCACTGCTGGGATACGGCGCACTGGGGGGCTCAACCTATGCAGCCAGCTCCATGTTGGGCCAGGCTATGGTGCCGGAGCAGCTGATGCTACTCCCGATCAACGCCAAGCAAGACATTCATCAGCTGCAGCCTAATAATGGAAGGCTGCCAGACCCAGTCACCGCAGCAGCAGGCATTTACAGCAGCTTCACTGCAGGCAGCAGCTTTGTAGGGCTGCCAGGGGGCGTCAGCAGCACAGCAGGTGACTGGCAGGCAAGCAGCGCCTCCCCTGCAACGCACTTGGGAGCCGGCGGGGGTTATGAAGCGGGTAATACTCGCGCACCCAGCCGGCTGCAGCATGTCGCTCTGCCAAATTCGCTGTCTGTCATGGGTGGTCACCAGGAGCTGGTGCAGCAAATGCTGCAGCAGCAGCTGTTGCAGCAGCAGCAGCAGCAGCAGCAGCAGCAGGGGCTGGATGGGTCCAGCCACATGCAGCAGAGCAGCGAGATAGGGCTGCCGGTGATGGACAAGATGCCGTCACTGCCTGACCCCAGCACTGAGCCTGCCGGCATCCTGGAGCGGTGTGGTGACGGCGACGGCACGTCGCTGCGCGGCATCTTCAGCAGTGATGACGGCGAGCCTCTCGGCCCCTCCCACCAGCTGCAGCAGCAGCACCAGCAGGGTGTGGCAGGGGCAGCTCTGCAGCTGCCACTGCTGCAGCAGCAGGCCAGCGGCAACCACCAGCTGCAGCAGAGTGCACAGCTGTTGACAGGAAGCATGGACCTGGCAGCAGCGGCGGCGGTGGCAGCAATGACGTCATCGCAGCAGCATGGCTCACCTACGGGCCAGCAGTTGCAGGCAGCAGCATATGCATCACCAAGTAGCTTCACTAGTGGCTGCAGCCCAGTGCCACTGCCCCAGTCCATGCTGATGCAGCAGCAACCACAGCAGCACTTGCCTGCTGCGCCTGCTGCAGGAGCAGCAGCAGCCAGCTTCAAGCACGGCATGCACCTCAGGGTTGACTGTGGCGGTGTCACCGGCAGCCGTGTGGTGGCGGGCGGCGAGCGCGGGGCGCTGTCAGCTCCCTGCACAGTCACTGCAGGCTACACACCAAGCAGCTACAGCCAGCAGCAGGAGCAGCAGCCCATGCTGCCGCAGGGTGCTTTCACCCAAGGCGCTCAGCAGCAGCAACAGCAGCAGCAGGGCCTGCAGCCACAGATGAGCAGCCAGCAGCAGGGGCGCTACACTCCATTTCAGCACCCTGAGAACCAGCAGCAGCACTTGCACCAAATCTGTCAAGATCGTGGTGCTGCGCAGCTGGCTCAAGCTGCTGCAGTGTGCCACCCAGCAGCGGCAGGCGGCCTGCCCGGCTACGCAGCGGCAGCAGCAGCCACCATCATCAGCAGCAGTCGGGTCAAGGCCTGCCAAGCCCCAGCTCGATTGCGGCTTCAGCTGCGGCAGCGGTCACGCGCGGCTGCCCCCTGCCAGGTGCTGCAGCACAGAGCTGGGGCAGCAGCCCCACCAGCATGGCGCCCCAGCAGCAGCACGGGCAGCTGCAGCAGATGCAGCAGCAGCAGCAGCTGCTTGGGCACCACCTGGTTGCGCAGGTGGTGTTTGATGACCAGGACCACGACTTTGGCCAGCTGGCGGATCTGCTGGATGCTGCTGACGGTGACTGCAGTGGTGACGGCTGCGGCGGCCATCACGCAGATCACCACGGCTTGGTTGATGTGGATGGCGACTGCAGCCTCTTGCTGTCAGACGGCGAGTTTGATGATGATGCGCTGCCCGCTGACTACCTGCCTGGCCTGCCGGGCTTGAAGCGGCAGAACAGCGAGCTTGAAATGTTGGCGGCAGCTGCATGCTGGTGACAATGATGACTCACTGCCTGAACAGAGGCAGCAGCTGCACACAGCTGTTCTGTCAGCAAGCAACACTGCACAGTGCTCATTGGCGGGTGTCCTGCAGGCATATGCACCCGCATGCCACGTAGCAGTCACCGGGTGTCTGCCGTGATCAAGTGGGGTCTGAGGGTTGAATTTAATGCGCAGCAGCAGCACACCGTTGCTGCGCAAGTGCTTGTTATGGGGAGGTGCGTGGTGGATGTCAATAGTAGGAGGTTGTAAGCGCCTTGGAATGTGATGGGGGCTGCAGAAACCGCATACGGCGGTATTGTGCAGCGTGACCGCATGACACCAGGTTGAGGGATGTCTGGACTCACATCGCAGCATGGTGAGCGGCTCTTAGCAGACGCACAGCAGGACAATCAGCACTGCTGTAGCAGTGCCTGCAGCACGACCCCAATTGGGCTGGGCAGCAACTTACTGCTCAGACAATGGGAGCTGACCACAGGCATAACTGCGTGGTGAGGCTGACAGCATTGAGTGTGGGCCAACCAGGCGTGTCATGGTACACATAGGCAGCAGCTGTGGCATACTGTTCTCTTGTACAGCCTTTCTGCGCACTGGTATTTATGATCAACCTGTTTGTTGCTGTTGGTCCCCAGGTGCAAGTTGCGCCCTTTTACTCCAATGCTTGTCACACACTATTCCTAGGCTTTGGACTGCTGGGAGAAGTACTACTCAGCTGTATTGCTGTACTCGGCTGTACTGCTGTATTGCTGTGCGTTATTGTAGCTCTGATGTTGCCTGCATGGCAGGATATGTTACAATGCGATGCTGCAGAAGGTTTGGATGGGGCTTACACATGCCAGGGGCAGAGCCCTGCATACATGTGCTGCTGCTGCTGCTGGCAGCATGCGCGCGTTGCCTTGCCCTGTGGTGGGCTGACACCGCCGTAGCTCTCGGGTGGCACCCATGCGAGCTGGTCGGCCTGTGTTCTGTTGTTGTGATGCTTCTTGATGCCTCAGGGTGCTTGCTGTGGCTGCGAGTGCAGTGGTGGTGGAGGTGGTTGGGTGTGCTCAATTAGCCAGCCTCAAATGCGCATGATGATGCACTGCTGCTGTCTGTTCTTATATGTGCATGTATGTGTATCATTCAATGGCCGTCCCATCCATGGCTGTACACAGATTTTGCAGCAATATGCATTGCATAAATGGTTGATTGAGCTAAATTGACTTGGTTGGCCTTGACAGCACTTGCAGGCAGGTTGCCAGCTTGCCTTGAAATGGTGTGTATGTTGCAGGAGTCTTTCGTCCTGTGCGTATCACCAACGACCCCAGCGATGCTCAGCAAGCGGCAACTGGGCGAGTGTGTGCAATGCATGTTGTGTAGGCTGCATGCGTGCGTGGCTTGCATTGCACCAGCCCTGCAAATAAATAGCACCCGCATGATGTGTGCTGTCCTTGCCAGAGAACAAACATACAATTACATATCTTAAAACCCTGCAAGACATTATGTGCTGAGCTTGCACTGATGCTGGAGATTTTTTGGGGCTGTGCTTCAGCTGTAGTGCCTGCACTGCTCATCCTTGCACTGGCGGATCACATGTGGCAGCATGAATGTGCCTGTGTTGCTGCCTGGATATAGGTTCCAGAAACACACAGCAGCAACTGTCACAGCTGGTGGCTGGTCATCAGCCAGTGCAGAGATGATTTGAATCACTGGCTATGGACTTGCCAAGGTGGTGGCATGCTGGCAATTGACAGAGTTGCTAGCCTGCTTGTTGAATTTACCAGCTGCATGTGCATGGACATGTCGCAGCATTTTGCATGCAAACTGGTTGTCATGCCTGCAGCTAAGCTTGTGTGTCGTACACATGCCGTCCATTGGACCCAAGGCTCTTGCTACCCGTCCTCCCTAGCTAGGCAGCGAGGCAGTTTGCCCTGCCAATGGTGCGTCAGCGTGTTCAGTGTGTGCCCTGTGGGTATGGGTGTGGGTGTAGGTGTAGGTGTGCGTAATCAAGTAGCAATGTTTGTACCAGTGCATGTGGTGTTGAGTGTGGTGGTGGTGCAGCAGGCACACCAGCATAGGCACACCAGGCACACCAGCACACGCACACCACCGGCACACACCGGCACACCACCAGGCTCAGACCATTAGCCAGCGGCACAGTGCCAAGAGTGGCACATGGCTGGATAACCTGGCAGGAGGTGCCGGCATGTGTTGCGTGGACGTTGCCTGAATGTGGGATGATTTTGAACTGGCCAAAATGTCAAGGCACTTTGTTAGTCCCCATCAGCAGGGTGGCATGCTGTGGGTGGTCAGGTGCTACGTGCTGCGCATGCGCATGGACTGGCAGCCATTTCACCAAGGGAACCAACATACCATATTGCTGATACCACGTGAAGTGTATACCTTCGAGGTAGTTGCTGTATGCTGCTGGCAGTGACGCCTTGTGCTGTGAGCCACTAAGCTCCAACGCAGTGCGCCCTGTAGGCGCGTCATGGCAGTGCGAGCAGTGCTATCTATTGAAGGAACGTAACCCATGCAATGCCACGAACAGCTTGCTCAGACTATGGCAGACCTGTTTAGGCTGACCAGGCGTTATGTGCCTGCACCTGCTCAATTGCTGGGGGCCAGCATGAGAGGATAACTCAAACTCAGCGATTGTAGCTGTGGCTCAGATCAACCATGGGCTGCATGCAAGTTGCGGGCTCAGAGCTCTGAATGAAAGACATCCCACTCTCTCAGGAAATGTGTCGATGCAGCCTTGATGCAATGTCTGCATTGCAAAGGTGTGACACCTGTCCCCAGTTGACTCTGAAAATGTTGAGACCTGGACCCTGCTGAAATGCCAGTACCCAGCGACTTGCTGTAGGCAGGCATCCCGCTGACAACTGCCGTGAGGCGGTGTGTATGATATTAATGCTTGCAAACTGCCGTGTCCTTAGCCAGCAGCTTGACGAGTTATTGCTGCACCTGCAAGTTTAAGAGTGCGGTGGAGCAGTTTAGTTGTCGGGCACCTGTTGAACTAGTAGCTTTGGATTGAAGCAAAAGCAGAAAATAATTACCAAAGGCTTGCATGCCGATATCGGGGGCCTGCGGCCAACGTAGGACGGGCAGGGTGTCCGTAACTTGCCCTTTGGATCTGATCCATTGTCCAGGAAGTATGTAACACAGGTATAGATTTTGCTTAGCATGCCAACAGAACCAGGGAGCGGACAAGTGTCTGCAACAGCAGAGCCTGGCCAGCAGCAGCAGCAGCAGCAGCAGCAACATGCTGCTGGCAGGCCTACAGCAGACAAGCCTTTCAAGCGCTATCGGCGAACAGAGCTAGAGGAAGAGGATGCCAAAGACAAGCTGCTGCTGCTAGAAGAAGAGGAAGACCAACAGTAGGTCACCAGTGCTGCCTTCCCTGCCAGTGGCCACAGCTGCATCAGTCCATGCGGTTTGTGCTAAAGTAGTGCATGCTTAGTTTCTTGTCAGCACTTGCTGTCTGAATTGCATGCTGTAGTTCAAGCGCCCCTGCTCCTGCATGCTTGCAGGTATACGGAGTATGTCCCTCGCAAAAAGCGGCGAGAGGCCGATGAAGCAGTGTTGCTGCGCCTGCAGGGGGTGAGCGGGTGCTGCCTCTGGCATCAGCGCAGGCTTACACGGCATGGGTAGCGAATGAGGTAGCAACAGGAAACAGCGTAGGCCCTGCTGTTGGTGTGCAGGGGATTGCCACCATGCCTGAAGCATGCAGCAAGCTGCGCCGCCAAAACATTGGTGCTGCTGCTTTTTATTGGTTGCTGTTCTGCCAGTTTCCGGCTTCTGAGCAGCACAGCATGTAGCAGCTGCGTTCTCTGTGCGGCGTGCCTGTGAGACACCGCACAGGTGCTGCTGCAGTACGCTAGCTGCAGGTGCCCACCGCATGCACACGTGTGTACATGTGTTGCGCTTGTCGCCGCTGCTGCTGCGTGTGCCCTTGCAGCTGGCTGCGCCAGCCGGGCCGGATGATGAGGAGGATGCAGATGACGACTATGACTACGAGGAGGATGAGCAGCAGCAGCAACAGCAGTTGGAAAGCAAGGCAGGGCGGCCAGCGTCAGCTCCACAGCAGCGAGGCAAGGAGTCTCTGCTGGTCCAGGTGGGTGTGCGGCACAGGAGATGATGCAGCAAGGAGCTCGAGGGGGGTGAGGCTCACGCAGCAGCCGGCAGCTGCCTGCCACTGCTGCTGGCTGTGGCTGAGGGCATGTTGCGTGATGGGGGTTACCTGTGGAGTGCTGCTGCCACAGCTCCATTGCAGGCAGCATGCACCCACAGCACCTGCTGTGGCAGCGCCAGCCGTGTCTTCCCAGTTGCACTGCAAACTCGACCTTTGCTCAGTCTGCAGGGATCACGGGCGGTCCTGCGCAGGTACCCCTGCCACAGCAGCATCCCTGAACTTGGCCCGCATGCCCCTTTTTTTCCTGTTCCCCTTCCCCCCTGGCACCGCATGTTGCTGCGCGCCTGCTGGCTGCCAGACCGCGCGAGCCAAGAAGGAGGCCCCGCCCGAGTCCGCCACTGACAAGGTGCTGGCCGAGGAGGCCGACATGATGCGCCACATCACGCAGAAGCAGGCGCTGCGCGCAGCCAAGGAGCTGGCCACGGACACCGTGTACACGCGCAGCATGAGCACAGGGTGGAAGCCGCCGGCGGAGGCGCGTGAGTCGCAGCTGCTGCCGGGCCGTTGCAGGACGGCAGATGGCTCTGGTGGTGTGTGCGCTGTTTGCCTGCAGGCTGGGTGGGCTGGCAGGCAGCTGCCGTGAGGGGCGCTGCTGACGTTGCCGCGCACATGCACATCCACGCCATGCCGCTCATGTGAGTCAGTTTGTGCCTGTGATTGAGCTCCTGGCCCGCCTCCACTCTGCACGGGCGCTGCACATCCTCGCAGGGCGCTGGAGCATGCGCAAAGCTCAGGCTCTCCGCGACCAGTTCCATATCAGCGTCAGTGGCGACAACATCCCGCCACCGCTGCCCAGCTTTGCGCAGATGAAGCTGCCGCCGCCCATCGCCCGCCTGCTGACTGCCAAGGGCATCAAGAAGCCCACGCCCATCCAGATCCAGGGCATCCCCGCCGCGCTGGCCGGGCGCGACATCATCGGCATCAGCTTCACGGGCTCGGGTGAGGCGCGGCGCCTGGCGTGGGCTGGGCTGGGCGCTGCAGTGCCCGGACCAATGGCGCGTGTGATGGCTGCATGCACGACGGGCGCCTGATGTTGTGCATGGCGTGGTAGCACACTGCTCGCCTGTGTGACCAACCCTGGCTGTGAGGTTCAACCAGGCTGGTTCATATGTGTAACAACAGGCACTGATGCGTTGCGCGCTGACCCCTTTCGCATCCTGCTGCCGCTGCTGCTGCTGGTTGCTGCTGCAGGCAAGACGCTGGTGTACAGTCTGCCGCTGATATGCATTGCCGTGCAGGACGAGATGCTGATGCCGCTGGAGGGTGGCGAGGGGCCGCTGGGGCTGATCGTGTGCCCCAGCAGGGAGCTGGCCAGCCAGACGGTGGAGGTGATCACGCAGTACACCGACGCGCTCAAGGCGGTGAGCAGGGCGGCAGCAGCCACAGGGCCGCGTGGCGGGCTGCCCGGCCAGCTGCGTGGCGGCAGGCTCATCGGGGCTGGTGGCTTGCGCGGCGGCTGTGGGTGGCCGTGTCGGGATGCATCCCCATGTGGGGAGCTGCCGCGCTTGCTGCCAAGCTGTCCTGCTCATGGCTGCTGTTGCTGGTGCATGTGCAGGCGTGTGCCAGCCTGAGCCCCATCGCTCCTTGCATGCTGCCCGCATCGCCATCATTTTCTGCTCCAGCGCTGAAGAACAACATCATCGCCTGGATGCTGCACACCTCGCCTGATGTCTTGTGCCTGCTGCCTGGCACGCATTCACCACGCGCAGGGCGGGTTCCCTGACCTGCGGGTGATGCTGTGCATTGGCGGCATCGACATGCGCAGCCAGATGGACGTGCTGAAGCGCGGCGTGCACATCGTCGTGGCAACGCCGGGCCGCCTCAAGGACCTGCTCACCAAGCGGCGCATGAACCTGGACATCTGCAGGTGCGCCGGCGGCGGGCGCTGTGCTGGCGTGTTGCGCAGTGTGATGATGGGTGGCAGGTGCTGTGCCACAATGCTTGCTGCATGAAGCGCCTAGTCATCATCATGCTGCCGCTGCTGCTGCTGCTGCTGCTGCACCAGGTACCTTGCGCTTGATGAGGCTGACCGCATGGTGGACCTGGGCTTTGAAGAGGAGGTGAGCGCGGGCCGGTGGCGGCGCGGCTGACCGCGCTGACGGGGCTGCCGGGGTCAGCACAGGGCCTCAGCCGCGTTGCGCAACCAGGCTGGCGCGCCTGGCCTGGCTCAGCGGCAGGTGCTGGCGAGGCAAGGGGGCTCAGCAGGCTCTGGTGGCTTGCTGCTGCTGCTGCTGCTGGTGGGCCATAGGCCCTGCTGCGTCAGCGGTGCACTTGCCTCCTGTCAGCTGCACCCTGCCTGGCGCAGCATGCTGCCTGCAGCCGCTCACGTGCCTGGTCACCGCCTAACGTGCGCCTCCACCTGCTGCGCGTGGCTGCGCACGCGCCTGCCTGCTCGCCAGATGCGCGACATCCTGTCCTTCTTCAAGAGCCAGCGGCAGACGCTCATGTTCAGTGCGACCATGCCCGCCAAGATCAAGACGTTTGCGGAGAGCGCGCTGGTCGACCCCGTGGAGGTGAACGTCGGGCGCGCAGGTGCGGCGCACGCGCGCAGAGGCTGGAGGCGGGCGGCTGTGGGTGTTGGACAGTCAGGTGGCAGCATTGTGTGCACAGCAGAATTGCAGCCATTGGAACAGCCTTGCAGCCATTGGAGGACTTGCGTGGATCCTCTTTGATGAGGGCCACGTGGCGGCCTTTACTGTACAGAGGCAGCACTCCCTGTTGCTGCTGGGCTCCCCTGCGGGTTCTCGTTTCTCCACTGGCTATAGGCAGCAGCATTCACGCTTGATGCAGCAGCGGCTGCACAGGTGTGCAGTTGGTCTGGGCTGGCCGCACGGGTGCCCCCCTGTGCAAGGGCGTCACGTTATGTGGCAGTGCACCGCCACGGTGGCCCAGCTTGGTGCCACCCCTGTGTAGGGTTGCGGCTGACCATGTCCTGAGTGACGCTCGCCCTGCAAGTGCTGTCGTGTTGAGGTGTGGCTGCAGCTGGCTTGGCTTGCAGGCCTGCTCTCCTGCTGGTCAGGAAACCAGTGCAGGTGGTATGAGTTTGGCCATTTGGTGACTGGCCCGTTTTATTGACCGGAAACTCCCGTGCAATCAAGGAATGAGGGGACAATCAAATTGCTCGTATGCTGGTGTATTGCTGCCTGGCCCCCCCTGCCTCAGGTGCCGCCAACCTGGACGTCATCCAGGAGGTGGAGTACGTCAAGGAGGAGGACAAGCTGGCCTACCTGCTGGACTGCCTGCAGAAGACGGCGCCCCCCGTGCTGGTGTTTGCAGAGAACAAGCGAGACGTGGACGCAATCCACGAGTTCATGCTGGTGCAGGTGCGCACAGGCGCGCACGTGGCGCAGGCTGTGGGCTGCGCAGGGCGTGTGCACTGCCTGGCTGGCATGTGGCGTGGTGATGTGCTTCAGGCAGTGCAGCCAGCTGTGCATGCGTCATGTGGAGCCTGTGCAGCAAGCACCTGGCACTGTTTGGGAGCCCAGAAGCCGACCCTGCTGCGCTGCTGCTGGTGCTGCTGCTGCTGCTGCTGCTGCTGGTGATGGTGGTGGTGCCGGTGCTGCAGGGTGTGGATGTCGTTGCTGTGCACGGCGACAAGGACCAGCAGGAGCGCCTGGACGCCATGCGGGACTTCAAGACAGGTGCGCAGAGGCAAGGCATGCAGCGGCACCCACCGCAAGGGTGGGGCCAGCTGACTGACAACACGTAGCGCGCAGCCATGCCATGTTGCTGTTGTGCATGACACGCGCTGGTGCGTTGCATGGTGCCACGGGTCGTTGCTTGTGGGGCCGCTGGGGCACACGCTCGCAGCAGGTGCCGGGGAGTGGCCGGCTGCGCTGCACCGCACCCAGGCGGCTGCGCCAGGATAGATGCGGCCTGTTGAAGCCAGTGCACTTGCTCATGCTTCCCGCACACACTGCTGTGCTCGTATGTGTCGCGCGCATGTAGTGCCCTTTGATGTCTCCTTTGCAGATGCGTGCATGACATGCCGCCGTGTGCGCCTGCAGGCAAGTCTGACGTGCTGGTGGCGACGGACGTGGCCAGCAAGGGCCTGGACTTCCCAGGCGTGCAGCACGTGATCAACTACGACATGCCGGAGGAGATCGAGAACTACGTGCACAGGATTGGGCGCACGGTGAGCAGCGAGGCGGGGTGGCGGGAGGGTGGCCCCTGTGACTGCATGCAGGCTGAGTGACCTGGCTGTGGGCGAGAGGAGCCTGCGCCTGTGGGTCACAGCTGATGCGATTGCTGCTCTTCCTTCACACCCACAACGTGGTGATCCCAGCGTCAGTTGAACGCCCTTTTGCGGGCTCAAGAGTGGCAGCTTGCAGCACAGGCGCGTAGTGTGACCCGGCGTGTGCAGAGTGGCTTGTGCGCTGACCGTGTCGCCTGTGCCTGCTGGCTGCGCTGCTGTGCAGGGCCGCAGCGGCAAGACTGGTATTGCCACGACCTTCATCAACAGCCGGCAGTGCAGTGAGAGCATCCTGCTGGACCTGAAGCACCTGCTGAAGGAGGCCAAGCAGCGCGTGCCGCAGTTCCTCACGGTGAGCGGCAGGCAGGCAGCCGCACCGGCAGCCGCGCAGCTGCAGCAAGAGCCTTGCTACGAAATGCTGGGGCTGCATGCCGCACATCGTGCACTGGTGTCATGCCTGTGGGTGCAGCTCAGCACGCTCCTGTGTTTTGCCGGCACACTCTCTCGCTCTCTGCCTTCTGGCACCTGCTGCACATCCTCAGCTTGCATGCTGCCTGGCGGCCCTGCGGGCACTAACGCCCCGCTGCGCGTGTGCCTGCCTGCGTGCTGTGCGGGCGCAGGCGCTGCACGACCCCCTGGAGGAGATGGAGGCGCTCGCGGCCATCAGCGGCATCAAGGGCTGCGCCTACTGCGGCGGCCTGGGTCACCGCATTGCAGACTGCCCCAAGCTTCGCAGCGAGAGCAAGGCCCAGGAGCGCAGCAAGAAGGACTACTTTGGGTCGGGAGGGTTTGGAGGAGAGATGTGAGGAGCAGGGAGCAACGGCCTTCAGAGGAGTTTTGGTTGTGGTGCTGCTGGTTGGGTTGGCTGCGATGCTGTACACGCTATGCTGGCAGTCACATACTCACCGCCTCGCATCAGCTGCGCATGGTGCTGAGGCACTGGCTCTGTAAGTTGCTGGCTGTGGGTTGCGCTTGGGCCGGCAGCCAGCCTTGACAGTTTTTGATGTTGTCCCTGACTACGGTATTCTGTCGGCTGCATCGCCGTCATGGTGACTAGGATAGGGGATGAATGTGCTAATGCTGCACATGGAGTGGCTGCACTTCATACGTTGCACCGTTGCAGTTTTATTGAGCATCTGTGCTGGCACGCCAGCAACTAAAGGCAGATACCTATGATGTAAGATGGTTCAGCCGTGGTGGTAGAGGCTCATGCCAGCAATGTGAAAGGAACGGCACTAGCATTCAGTACATGACAAATGCCCACCACCCACCCACATGCATGGAGCAATGTGCGTGCTGCAGATGCTGCTGGGCCGCTTTCTAGCATTGTGTATGCAATGTGCGCTTTGCGTACAAGATGCACTGGTTTGCAGCAGCGCTTCCAAGAGGCAGCCGTCACGGCGGTTGGTAGCATATGCCAATGGTACGACACCCTGAGGGTGGTGGCATGAAGTTGACAGCACTACACGAATGCTGCAGTGTGCCCAAGTGTTCTGGCTTTGACGGGAACTCCTTTAAGTGCCAGGGACTAGCGATGTCCAGCACCCTTTGCCGTTTGCAGCATTGAGGGGTAGTGGAGTCTAACACCCCGTTACGTATGGACACGTTTCACGTCTTGATTAGTGGGGTTGTGACTTATGAGTTGTGAGTGCTTACTTTCGGTGTGCCCTGTGAGCCTTTTCATATCTCAACATATCTGAACACCGTGCGTACAGCCGTACCCATGAGGACACCATGCGGTGCTAGAGACCTGCGGCGTGCGTGTATCTGCACTCCCTGTACAGACTTCAAGCTCGATACCAAGGAGGCAAAAGCCTTTGCAAGCCACTGGTTGCCAGCAGAAGTGCTTTGTGAAGCGAAGCTGTCAACAGTACACACATGTCCCACCTTGCTGCCTACTCCTTTCCCAGGCCAGGTAAGACAAAGGCAATGGTGGCGTATCCCAGCACAAAGCTAAATTGCAAGTCCTCTGCTTGCAACATGTGCGCCATGTGTTTCAAACATAACGTTCATGTTGTTTTGGGTTACCCGATGATGTAGACTGTGTCACAACGTCGACACCGGCCCACGCTCCTGCTGCCACAAATTCTTAAGTCACCACAACCCCTCTGATGCAAAGCATGCATGTCACTAGACCTGCACGTTGCCATGCACACGTGCTGCCAACATATAACAAAATGAGGGCCAGCTGACAAATCAATAGGAACCGCTGCTTGACACCCTGCAAATTCTCTGGCCAGGAACGTGCTTTACTACTGCAATATGTGCTGATCTAATGATTGTACACAGTGCCATTAGTACACAGCCATCACTGCATCGGACCCACTTTCGCCAAGAAGTATGCCCAAAGAGTTCGCCAGGCACACGACACCCTTGCAATTGCCTGCTCGCACTGCTTGTCCAGCAACGGTCCTGGCACATGTGCAAAGCTGCTGCTGGACATATAACATACACTGCTGCTGCTACTTTGCCATGCATGTATCTGCACATCGCAGTGTCATCCATCTGAAGCCGACTCGCTGCATACTTTGCCCGGTAAACACACACGACTGGCAGTCGTGTACACACATGACCAATCATTGGTGACGTCTGTGGCACAACATAGATTGAACCACTGTCTGCACCTGCCGCATAAGATCCCTCCCATAAAACCGCACATGCACACAAAAGTGGCATGCAGCACGACTTGCATACATACAACACAAAGTAGCGGCGAAGGTTGCCAGCTGCTGCTCTGCATACCACATGGCCAACCCCTGGCTGCCTACAATGAGCCACGTCAGCTGCTCTGCGTGCCGCACAGCAGAACCCTGGCTGAATACAACGACCCACGGCAGCAAGTACCCTGCAAAGTCCACAAGAAGACCATGACAGCACACACACGCACCTGGACAACAAGCTGCAGCTCAAGGACCACTAATCAAGCATGTGGCATGTGGGACATTGGTCAATCAGCAGGACCATAGCATGCCATCATGCTGCTGCAACCACAGCGCTGATAAGACACCCAGCTGAAGCTGATAACAAAAGGATACTATGGTACATATGTGAGGGCTGCTGCCCTGCCTATATTTTTTCAACCTTGGCTGCCTGCACCACTGGGTTGGCAGCAGCAATCTTCTTAGCAGCTGCTGCCTTGTAGTCGAAGCAGCATTCGTGTGCTTCAGCGTAACGATGTGTCCCACAGAACACTGCATCTGGGCTGCACTTGCACTTGAAGCCAGTGAGTCCAACCTTCTTCCGGCACACCTGGCACCGCGTCTTGCTCACAAGCTTTTGCTCAGGCGCTGCTTCTGGCTCGGCTGCTGCTGCTGCTGCTGCTGGGCTGCTGGTTTCCTCCACTGGCTCAGGTTGTGCTGAAAGCTGCAGAGGCGCTGCGGCCTCAGCTGCTGCGGGCTGGTGCTGAGGAGTGCGGATTGCCTCGGCTGCAGCCTGGCTCTCACGGTAGCACTTGGAGCACATTCCCGAGCTGGAACTGCGATTTCAGAAGCACCAAGCAGGGGGCAGGGCCACACGGAGTCAGCTTGCATGAACAGAAGAGGCCCGGAGCACAGTACTACAGCAGATACCACGCGAGCCCCTCGCAGGCTCCCATGCACAAGCCATGCACTTACGCAAAGAAACCGCAGCCCCTGGTGCACAAGCTGGGCTGGGCAGACTCCTGGTTTGCATCGCCAGCTTGAAAGCTCATTTTGCTTAGCTACTTGGGTAAACTTCACCGAAATGGAACAAGGAAACCAAATACCGGGCTTTAGCTAGCAGGATGCAGAATTTGTGGCAGAAGAGGGTCGGCAGGGACCAATATACGGGAGGGCTCGCTTCATGTAATTCCCGAGGTTCTGTATCGACTTCTGGAAACCGGTCGAGGCCAACGCAATGCACTTCTACGACATGACGATATCAACTTACTTCCCTCACACATGCAAGCCACAATGACAGCAGAGAGCAGCGCAGGGTCCCTGCCAGTGAGTCACACAGCCCAGGCCCTTGCACTTGATGCAGTTGATGCGGCCTACCCCAGCAAAGATCTTGGGTTCAGATCAATACCGTAATGGTGCACGACTATCACTAACTACACTCGGCTGCAGCTGCTTCTTGCCATAGATGTCTGGCTGTTGGTGTTGCTGTTGGCACCTGCGGTGCTGTTGACGCACCGTAGCAGGCTTGTAGGCTTGCTCATAAACTTGCGTTTTTTCTTATGACACCTGAGGCAGAACGTTCCACATCGCTTAGTCTATGAAAGTAGTGCCACAACAGGCGGTAGTAGCTGGCGCTGTCGAGGGCACCATTGAACAGGTTGCAGGACAAGTTCACTTCAAGGATGAACACGCCCTCTGGCGGGTGCCACATGGGTCATCAAGAGGCACCATAATGTGACAGCACAAACGGCGCGGATAGCAGGCGGCAGCGGCAGCGGCACCATCATCATCAGCAGCAGCAGCAGGTACGTAGGTTCAGCGAAGCTGGTGGTCTGGGTCATGAGCAGACACAGCACAGAGTTGTGTGAAGATGCAGTCAGAGACAGAATGTTGCATGTTTTGAGCATGTGGAAGGCCAAGGCATGGCTGTGAGTCAGGTTTGTTCGCTCTGGCATGCTTGTGCAGCAGGCTGCAGGTTGTCAGGTGACGCAGTCCATTCAACTGCAGTTCAGGCCACCGAGATTGCAGTGTAGGCCACTGTCTCGGCTACCGTCTTGACAACTTGACCATCTGTGTCTGGCTGGGTCACGGATGTGAATGACCAGTTCTTGCCAGTGGCTTGCAATGGCAAGTGTGTGACTGCATGTTATCAGTGTCCGGCAGCTCAGCACCCCCCCCGCCAGCAGCAGCCACGCACCTGGCGTGAGCGCCACGTCCCAGCCCACCAGTGGCAGGTCAGGTGCAGCCGCCGCATGTGCCGCCGTCACAGCATCCAGCACATCAGCCATGCCAGGCACCACACAGCCTGCAGCACGGGCAGCAGCGGCGCGTGTGCAGGTCAGGCATCCAGTGACGGGTAGCCCTGCACGGCAAACCAGGAGCAGCTCGCAGGCGTTGGGCAGCCTGGTGGCAAACGCAGCAGGTGCCGCTGCCAGCTGCAGCCTGTGCATTGTGGGCAAGCATGCCTCATAGGTGCCGCGTGCATGCCAGCAGGCTGGGGACGGGCACCAGGCAGGCAACACGGCGCAGCCTGCAGGCAGCCCAGGAAGCATGCCGCCGCCTTGTGCGTGCCAGCTCACCTGCCACCTGCTTGCCGGTGTCAGGGTGGCTCTGCCACTTATGCGCTGCTGCTGCATCCACCCTGCCCAGCCCTTGCAGCCCCAGCCTGTACCAGTGGTTGGCAGTCACGCCGGGGCTCAGTTTTCCCGTGTGCAGGTCCACACCGAAGCAGGTACTGCTGTGGTCGGTGGACGCACCAGCCAGACCTGCGCGCCACACGGCGGTGACCACGTCCACGCATGCACGCTCCGCCGCGGGTTCCTGCTGTGGGTGTTGCATGCTGCTGCCTGCAACGATCTTGCCAGGGACTGCTGCTGGTGATGATGAGGGCAGCAGGTGCTGTGTATCCTGCTGCTGCTGCTGCTGCTGCTGGGTAGGCACTTTTTGGCATGCAGCAAGTGCAAGCTCCTTGCTGCGGGGCGCCAGCGGCCCGTCGAGTGGACGCAGGTCCTGCTGCTGCATCAGCTGCTGGTGCTGTGTCCCCCAGATACCATTGTTGAGCAGCAGCGGCTGCGGGGGGCTCCCGCTTGAGCTGCGTGCCCGGCTGGGCAGCAGTGCAGGGTTGGCCTGGCTGTGCTGCCCCAAGGCGCTGACAGCAACATACTCATCCGGCCTGGAAAGTGCATGACAACAGCACAGCAGCAACAGCAACAGCTCAGGACATCAGCAGGACACTTGGGCTTGTGCACCTGCAGGAGAGCTTGGGCAGGGGTGTCCTGGTCCA
Organism: Scenedesmus sp. NREL 46B-D3; assembly: GCA_014080715.1. Classification (NCBI taxonomy): domain Eukaryota; kingdom Viridiplantae; phylum Chlorophyta; class Chlorophyceae; order Sphaeropleales; family Scenedesmaceae; genus Scenedesmus; species Scenedesmus sp. NREL 46B-D3. The sequence continues at coordinate 104,319 of JACERP010000248.1, forward strand.
GCACTGCGCTGCAAGTAAGAAGCAAACAGCACTGTAACTTTGCAAGTGAGTAGGTTTGCTCCCATGTCGAGTCCACATTTCACATTTTCACATTTTGGAAGTTACATGGGTAACTTCGCCCGTCTGGGGAGCCAATGACAGGCTCATTGGGCAGAGAGCAAAACACAAGCAAGCCAAAAAAGAAAAAGGGACAGAGCTATCCAACCACCGGGGGGTTTTGTGTCGTTACTTTCAACAACTGATAATCTCCTGGTGTCAAACATAGGGTTTTTCTTAGTACAGGTAAGTAACACAGCAGCTCCTGCAAAAGTTGGAGTGCGGTCGCGGCATTGTGCTGCCCTCACATCTACCTGCTCTTTACGTTGAGGCGCCTCACAACGCCAGCACTGGCTGGCAATGGGGGCGCTCCAGGGCCAGGCGTGTAGGTGCCAGTTTGCAGCTGCACCTGCGGCTGGCCACCTTCACCGCTGCTGTCAGCACAATCTGCGCTGGCGACTGCACCAGAGTGTCGCTGACGCTCACGCAATGCGCTACTGTCATCTGTTGCCTGCTGGATCTGCTGCTGACTTTGGATGGCAAGCCCAGACAGGCTGCAGTGCTGCTGCTTCTTGTGCGGGGTGCCATTTGTCCGTGGACTGCCGCCACTGCTGCTGCTGCGCTCTTGCTGGAGCTGGGGGGTGTTGTCCTGCACGCCTCCCTGCTGCTCTGCCTGATCCTGCAGCCAGGCAATGCTGGCAGTAACGACCCGTAGCGTGGACAGGGGAGCATCACACGGCAGAAGAGCTGCCAGGGATGCGCTGTTGCTCAGCGCCGGCTGGATGATCCACTCGCCGCCGGCAGCAAAGTTCCTGCAAGGTGGCGGCACAGGCGGAGGCGTGTGCAGAGATGGCACCTGGTGCTGAGCAGGCGGGGCGCCTGCCCACGATCCTCATGCATGCGATCACAGCTGCACCACTGAATGCAGATGATGCACACACAGCACCAGCAGCACATCTTTGAAATGCATCTTCCAGCAGAGCCCTGACGGTGCCCTCAGCTGCCAGCAATCATGCGCAGAGCCCGGCACATGTACTGCCAGCATCCCGTGGCGCTTCCATGAGGCATGTTGTGTAGTGGCTGGTGCATAGCGCACTCTTTATACAGCCACAACCCCCGTAGGCCCCCCAGCAGCTCCCTACTCTCCACTTACTTGAACACATTGATGCCCATGCCCCCCTCGATGCTCTTGTGCTTGACGAACACTGTGGCGTGCTGGAAGAAGGGGCTGACAGGCAGTCCAAGCCGCTGCCCCTGCAGCAGGAAGGTCCCCTTGTCCTCCAAACTGTAGCTGGTGCTGGCTGTGAGAAGTGCATGATAGCCCATCAGTACGCAATTGTGGCGCCAGATTGCAAACCAGTGCTGTGGTGCTAGCAGCAGCTGCTGGTATATCTCGACCAGCCCTGCGTGGCTGCTGTTGCTGTCACTGCCAGGGCTGCCGGGGCTGAGCCTGTAGAGTCTGAGGTAGCAGGCTGCTGCCAGACATGCGATTGGGTTGACCAGCAGCACAAACAGTAGCGCCGTGGCCCTGCTGTAACAAAACACGCTGAGAGGCACACCTGAAGGAAAGTTTACAGCAGCAAATGCAGCAACTGTAGTGGTGGCACCCCTCGCGTCCTTTGGTGATCTGTCTAGTGTGACTGGCTAAGCGTAGGCTGTCCTGAAAGGCGGTGAGGTGCGTCGGCCAAGCCATGCTGTACAGGGGCAAAGTTGAGGCAGTGAAGGAGGCGATGGTGGTGCAAACGCGCCGTCTGCTGAAAGGAGGAGGCACTGAAGCGCTCATGCCACCAGCTGCGCATCAGCCCTGCACTGCAGGAGGTGCAGCAGCAGCACGACTGCACCCCACACGTGCACAGGCACCCCACCTGTCCCAGGAATTGCGACATTCTTCAGGTTGGCGCGCAGGTCATCAGCAAAGGTGGCAGCTCTGGCAGGGCACAGGCGGGAGGAAGCGCAGTACACCTGATCGAACGGGTCTGCCACATGCTACGAACACTCAATGCTGCAACAGTAAACAAAATGAGTTGCTGCTTGAAGATAACTGCTTGACATCCCTGCTGATATGCTTACCTGTAGTGTGGTTCATCCCACAGCAGCAGCTGCTTTGCCAGGCTGTACAAATGCACCTCAGCAATGACGTCTCCTGCAAGCACCAGTGTGGTGGCCTCAACATATGTATGCCGCTAGTGCCAGCAGGATATGCCCTTAAAAATCTGCGGCCACACCTGGTCACACCTTTCAAGAGTGGGCAGCTCTTGATGGACTGCTGCCCAACATAGTAGCATAGGAACGCAGCATAGTACACCAGCGTGGTAGAGGCAAGCTGTGCTGCTCGTTGCAGCAGCCCTAGCATGGTTGAGGCCTGCTGGGTTTACAAACTGAAGAACAGCTGCTACTGGTGGGGACTAAAGCATGTGAAGGCCTGGCGTGCAACAGCTGGCCAAGGATTGCTGTGAGCAGCAGCTAAGGCAGGGGGTCTAGACTAGGGCACTTCATCACGCTGACGTTTGACAGATGTTACGCTGGATCAGCGTCGCCGGCATCTTCATCACCAAGAAATTGCCAGAAAAGTTGCCATCTGGTTGCCACAAATAAGCATGTCAGAGGATGTCAGACCGGGGTTTTACCAGACACGAGGACATGTTCAAGCTACCTGTCTTCAGTGCACTGATTGCTGGCCGTGCCTACAATGTGAAGCCTTGTTTGCTTGCTAGTCGGCCGGCTAGCAGAACAGAATGGCTGTCATCGAGCAGGCTACTTGGTCTTTGTCTCAGCAGGAGCGTGAGGCTACTGTTGATCGCATTGCTGGCAACATTAGCACCATAACTTTCTTCAAGGGGCTTGAGATCAGCGATGATGCGGCGAAAGCAGCAGCAGTAGCAGCAGAGAAGAAAGCCTACACTGCAGCACAGGTGGCTGCTCGCACTACCACAGGCAACAGGCCGGCAGCTGAAACGACTTCTGCTTATGCCAGGTGCGTGTCATGTCGTTGCACATGCGTGCTTGTTGGGTGGTTGCTGTGCTGTATTGCTACAGCCTGATGGCCTACAGCAGTACATACAACCAGCATGTCAGCAACAAGCATGTGCGGCTGTATACTGGTTTCCATGCGGCATCCTGGCACTTAATGTCATTGCAGGAAACTGGGAGAGCTTGTGCTGGCTGCTGTGTCCGACGCAGCTGCCTCTAAGCAGGGACCTTCAGCTCCAGGTGGTGACTCAGCAGGAGAGGTGGGCATCAGACACAGGCATTGTTATGGCAGGCTGACAGCATCATAGCAGTACTATGACCCTCCTTGCCGGCAAGAGCAACAGCAACAACACTACAGCACTGCCTATCATGATATTGAGCACTGAACTGACCTTGCAGACAGAGGCTGTGCACAGTTGACAGTTTGGAAGAGATGCGCTGTGGGTTTTGTCACTGACGTTATCCTGGATTGGTGGTTATTTCCCTGCACTGCCACGTTGATGCCGGTCATGCACTGTTCAGGTGGACCTGTGCGGCAGCCGTGACTTCCTGGATGCAGATGGTGCACGCCAGGCGCTGGCGCCACTGCTGGCAGCAGGCGCAAGCATCAACAAGGTGCAAGGAGCCAGAGCTGCAGGACATCTGCCATGCACGTGGTGATGCACTGCCAGCAGGCAGAATGCTAATGGTCCTGCAGAGGATTTGTGGCAGCGATTAAAACAGATGTGCTTGGCAGCTGTACCTATAGGACCAGACAGCATGCTGCAAGTGCATGCACTGATTGCTGTGCCGGCCTGCTTGCTTGTCTCTGATGGCAGCGCCAGCCACATGGCGCGCAGGGGTTCAGCAGCTGTGGTGCCTATGCCGGGCTGCGTAGTCTCAGTACTTTTGCAAATTGCTGCCTCATTGCTGCTGTGCTGCAGGTCCGCTTCAGCACCAAGAGCTTTGGTGTGGAGGCCGCCAATGTAGCTGCCGAGGCGCTGCGAGCTGTCGCCAGCAGCCTGCACCATGCAGACATGAGCGACATCATTGCAGGCCGCCCGGTGAGCAGCAGCAGCAGCAGCCAGCCATCCCAGCAACCGCCAGGTGCTGCTGCTTGGGTTAGCCGCCAGCTCCGTTCAACCAACATCAGATGCCCTGCGGCAGGCTGGTGCAGCTCTGCACTGACCAGTCGATGCCTGCCTGCATGGGCACTGGCAGCAGCCCAAGCAGCAGCTGTGTAGCACACGCAATGGCTTGCGTACCGAAGCCCTGCCAGTGCGCTGATGCACGCCGCCGTTATTGCCGCAGGAGGACGAGGCGCTTGAGGCGTTGCGGCTGGTGGCTGCTGCGCTGGCCACGGCCAAGCTGCGCCACCTGAACCTCAGCGACAACGCACTGGGGGAGAAAGGCGTGCGCGCAGCAGCTGCAGCACTGCAGCCGGTGAGCGGCAGTTTGTTGCCTTGCTAGCCACATGCTGGGTGCAGCCTTGCCGCCTCGTCCTGTTCACATGGCCTGCTCAAGTACCTGTGACTGTCTTGCCTGCTGCACTCGCTTCGCGGCACGTCTGCAGCATGTTCATGTAGGCACCACCAGCGCCCCGAGCATGGCCCCCCAGCCTGCCCCGTGCCGTGCTGCACCCTGCAGGGCCTGGAGTTTCTGGCGCTGCAGAACGTGGGCTGCTCCGTGCACGCCTGCAAGGCCCTGGCAGAGCTGCTGCCGCAGGCCGCCAGCCTGGCCGGGCTGCACCTGTTCAACAACATGAGCGGCGATGAGGGCGCGAGCCACATCGCTTCGCTGCTGCTGCGCTGCCCTGGCATGTCTGACTTCAAGATGGCCAGCAGCAGGGTGGGTCCTGCAGGGGGCAGCGCACTGGCACAAGCACTGGGGGCAGGTGCGGCAAGCGAGGCTGCAGCGCAGGGCATTTGCAACAGGCATAGCTAGCAGCAACATAGCGGGGCAACAGACAAGCTCAACAGCAGTACCTCCTCCCTTGTTGGGTCAACAGCAGCGTGCAGATCATACCGTGGCAGGCACTGCTGGCTTGCGCTTTGACATCAGCACCATGCGCCTGCATACCCCTATGCCCCGGCAACGTGCTGGGCATTCCACACTATGCTAGATGCGGTTTTGTGTGGTTCTGCGCTGCTTTGGCACACGACGGCACAGGCGGCAGCCTTGTGCGCCTGGACCTCAGCGACAACCCGCTCACTGAGGAGGTGGCGCCTGCCCTGGCGGCCTGCCTGGCAGCACAGCCCCGCCTGCAGCACCTCAACCTCAACGACACCGGCCTCACAGACGAGGGCGTGGCCGTGGTGTGCACGGCGCTGGCGGCCGCTGCCCCGCAGCTGCAGAGCCTGGAGCTGGCCCTGAACGAGATCACTGAGGAGGGGGCCAAGGCAGTGGTGGCGGCGCTTGCCAACAAGCAGCAGTTGAGCAGGTGGGCGGGCTGCAATGGGCACAGGGAGTGGTGCTGCTGTGGCTGGCCTATGCCTGCCTGCGCAGGTCAGCCGGCACGCAGTACAGTCTGGGGTGTAAGCAGCTAGTTGTCTGCTGTAGTCGCTGCTGCTGCTGCTGGCTGGTGTTCTTGCAGAGTGGGTCTGCACGCAGATGCGGGCAGGGTGTTTTTTACCCAACAATGGATGTACAACTTGTGCTACTGCTGCTGCTGCTGCGCCTGCTGTGCCACCAGGTTGAACCTGCGCGAGAATGAGTTGGAGGATGCAGGCGCAGCAGTGCTGGCGCGGGGCCTGGCAGCACTGCCAGCACTCGAAGTAAGCAGGAAGCTGCAGCCACTACCATGGTAAAAGCCAACTATACAACACAGGACTTCAACAAGGCATGCCCGGTTTTGTGCAAAGCAGTCACAGATACTGGTGTACTGTGCCTGCATGTCGTGCTCCTGCCTGCCGCTCACATCATGCTGGGGGTGTGTTGCTGCCCTCGCCCTGTTGAGGCAGAGCTTGGACCTCTGCGCCAACCAGATCATGCGGCCTGGGGCGCTGGCGGTGGCTCGTGCGCTGGCCAGCAGGGTCAAGGCAGCCGGCGGCAGCAAGCTGCAGCTGCTGGCTCTGGATGAAAATGCCATCAGCGAGGCAGGCGTGGAGCAGCTCAGGGCGCTGCTGACGGTGAGGGCGACAAACTGGCCCTGCAGGCCACGATGACGATGGCATTTCAGAGAGACGTGCTGTTGCTGCCAGGACATTGTTTCTCTCATTTTATGTGGGACAAGCTGCAAGCAAGGTCTGCTCCTGCTTCCTGCTGGCAGCTAGTGTGCCAGTGCTTGGCAAGCACTTCTTGCTGTGCAAACGCCAGCAAATGCTGTTACCAACGACAGCACTATGCCAGTCGCCATAAATGCTACAGCTGCCAAGTATTAGGCTGCGCTTCAGATGAGCATCCGCGTCCTCCCCTCCCACTGTACGCACCTGCTGCATTTGGCTCCTGCAGGCGTCGTTTGGCAGTGATGCTGTGCTGGGCCCGCTGGATGAGAACGACCCTGACATGGCGGGCGACGATGATGACGATGACGAGGCAGGTGCACTGGCCGGAGAGGAGGAGGATGGCCTGGCAGCAGCACTGGCAGCAGCCAGCCTCTGAGCGCTGGTCGCATTGTGCGCACGGCGTGCTGCTGCAGCACACCTGCAGCAACATCGCGTTGATACCTGCGCGATGCAGCATACCTGCATGGTGTTGGCGATCTAGGCCGTCCGCCGTGTGGCAGCAGCGCTTGGCAATAAACTCCTCAGCCTTGCCTGCAGGCTGCTGGTAGGGGCAGGTGCACAGCTGGCAGACCACGCACTGAAACGTGCACACACTGCACAGCTGCCAGCAGTCCATGTGTGAAGTCTTTCGACAGGCCCCATTTGCCACCGTGAACGTGAGTTCAGCATGGTGTTAACCGGACACTGCTGGGATTGTGGCATGAAAGCCTGGGATGTCGCTATTCAGACCAAAATGCATCATGAGGATAGCACGGTATAATGTCAGAGCGGCTGTGTGAGTTTTGATAATTTCCTCAACCGCCAGCCGATGGCAGCGGCTGCTCATGCGCGCAGCGGTGGAGATATGCCAGAACCAATTGCAGGGTTCCGCCTTGACAGTCAGTGACTTGACCACCTGCCAGGTGGTACCAGTGGTAACGCATCTACAGCAAGCAATTGCTGATACATGCAGATACAGCTGCCAATGTGTCACGTGTAAATATCCCATAACAGCATGGCTGCCCGTAGAACGCAATCCTATGCCCTTGGCACGTGTTCCGTCATGTAGTTGCTCAGCACTACTAGGCTGCCGCACTGGCAGCACGTACGCAGCCTCTGCTTGCTGCAGGGGTGGCTGTTCAACACGCTCCGAGCTGTTACGCTTGCAAACAGAGGGCAGCTACACACAGCGCTGCTCAAGCAACTTGTCGCGCACATATTGGTCTGGGGGGAGGGAAAGTGAAGAAGCAGCAGCACTCTAGCATGAAAAGGCAAGCCAGCAAGCAGCATCACCGTACCCCTGCATGCGAGGCTGCGCATGTAAGCAAGGCTGGCTTCACCCTCTTTACTGCGCTGCTGGTTGTTTTGATGAACATGTAGCAAGCATCCAAGTCCAGGATAGTGTATGAAGCAACTGTCCAATCTGCTGCATGCCGCAGGAGTAGGCCAAAGGTGCACTCGCAAAGGCGGCCTCTGCTTGGTAGGCTATCATAGCTGTGCTTGAAGCACAGCGTCAAAATTGACACAGCACTGGCATGCAGAACACTGCGCACGCCCTGCCCCCTCCCTCCACAAGCACAACAGCTCATCATCATGATCATGATGGGTAACTTACTTGAAGTTACCGTTTCAAGCCATAGCAACAACGCCAGCGGCCGTGCCCCACTGAAGCGCGGAAGGACAACCGAGATTGCTTTGTGTTCATCACCCCCGGAGCCCACTTGAGTTGCACAGCCTGCGCAGTTTGTGAGTGCATTGCCATGCTGAGGCAGGTTACTGGCGCATGGTGCCGGCGTGGGCCGCCACTCTCTGATGCTGGCAGCCCTGCCAGTGCTCTGATGCCTAGTGACCGTGACTGGGCTGGACTCCAGCTGTGCTGGCAGACCTGCACCATTTCCTGCTGCAACCCTGGATGTCTGGTCAGAAGCTTGGCTTGCCTCTGTGCAGGCTGGAAGAAAGGGAGTTGGCTGCAGCAAGACTAGTAGCTCTCCAGGTATCTTGGGGGTGTTGAGAAACACCGATTTACAAGTGATCGGTGCTTCCCGCAACACACAGACGCAAGACCCGTGCAGTGCCTGGGAGACCCACACCACCCCCGTTACTCTTGACCCCACGCCCACGCGTCAACACAACGCAACAACACGCCAATCATGTGCCATGTGTGTACAAGCCATGCAGCATCAACGGCAGGCAGACAACGCACGCCCACACAAGAGGTGCACAAATGCAGGCTGCATGCAGCTGTCGTATGCTGACAAGTGCATGCCTGTTGTCTGCTGCAATGCAAGCTGTTGATGGCACCATATAAGCAGGAATGGGTGGTGCCTGTCAGGATTGGTTCTTCTGTTATTGGGTGCTGCATACACGATCTGTTGTACATGCCTGCTAAAGTACAAAGGTGCAATTGGTGGCTCATGTTCATGCAATCTGCCGATGCGCTTGTGATCATTCATTGTCTGTACAAGAAAACTGGTGTGTGACAAGTGGGCGGTGAGGTTGACCGCCCAATTATGACTGTGCTGCTGCTCATCTGATGCTGGCGGTGCGCATCATGCTGCTGCCTGACTGCTGTGCTGCCGCCTTACCTGCCTTACCTGCTGGCTCGCCAAACACCTTCCAGAAGCGCAGCGTCTCATCGGCACCAGCCGTGACGACGCTGCTGCCGTCAGGGGACTGCACCATGTGCAGCACGCGCGCGGTGTGGCCGGTGAGCTCGGCAGCCTGACCAGTGCAGCAGCAGCAGCAGCAGGAGCGCACAGGGACACCGTAGCTACTCAGCAGGTGTACACATTGATGCTCAGCGCAGCAGGGTCTGTACAGGTAGCAAAACAGGCACCAGTGCTGCTGCATTGTGTGCCGAGTCAACATGCGTGTACACAGTGCTGCTGCAGCACACACGTCTGCCCGTGTGGGGCGCTGCCTGCAGGCGCGCGCGCTCACCTTGGCCATGGTGGGGTAGCGCCACAGGCAGAGCTGGTTCTTGCTGTAGCCGTGACTGGACAGGATCTCGCGCTCGTGGCGGGACCACTGCAGCGCACACACCTGGCTGCCGGTGTCAATGGAGTTGAGCTGGGCACCAGTGCTGGTGTTCCAGAACCTGCAGACACACGCAGTACAGGGGGTGACCAGGCAGGCAACAGCGGGCAAGGAGAGGTATGCCGGCAGGCAACAGCAGCAGCATGCTGCTCCAATCCTGCTTGCAAAGACCAGGAAGGCGTTTAAGTTTTTGCTGTGTTTGTTATTGACTGCAGATGCAGAGGCAGTCCATTGCTACTGCAGCTGCTTTGACTACAACACGCCCTGCTTAGTCCCAGCTTCATCGAAAAAAAACTGCTTACGACACACATGCTGTGATGCTTGCTGTCAGCCGCACGACACACGCTCAAACACTGATACATGCACAATTCTGCCCTCGCGCAGCCATGCATGCAGCCCCACACCACATACCTGATGCAGCGGTCGGCTGTGCCGCCGCCTGTTGCCAGCAGGTTGCTTTGGAAGGGGCACCAGGCCAGCGCCTTGACAGCAGCCTGGTGTGCAGCAATCTTGTGCTGCAGCTCAAACCCGGCGCTCCATATGCACAGCATGTTGTCGTTGCCGCCGCTGGCCAGCTGGGTGCCGCTGGGGCTCCACTTGAGCCCGCACACCTCCTGCTGGTGGCTGCGCAGGGTGGCCACGCAGGCCTCATGCTTGCGCAGGCGCACATCAAAGTTGCAGATCAGGCTGTCACGCCCACCTGCAGCGGGCGGCAACCAGGGAAGGAGGTAGCACATACAGTTGTAAGGGAAATCGTGACGGAACCACGCTACAACAAGAGACCAGCAGACAGCTTGCGCAGGTCATTTTACAGAATGAAACGGTGAGCAGGTGCGGGACTGACCACACAAGTGGCCTTGTGTGGGCAGTCAGTGCAGTTACCGCAAAGCAAACAATGCCTTAGTAAGAACTTAGCTATGATTCATCAGCAGCAGCAGGAGCAGCCTGGTCACCTGATGAGAGGATGGCATTGTTCCAGGCCAGGCTGCTGACGCGGTTGGTGTGGCCCGGCAGCTCCTTGACCTGCTTGCAGCGGGTGGCGTCCCACACCTGCAGCAGCAGCAGCGTTAAACTATCGTGTCAGCAGGACTCGTACAGCATAAATACACGCGTCAGGGCAGTGCACGAAGCACAGTTTGCAGGCAAGAGCAGCAGTCTAATGTTTTAGTGCACTCAACCAACACACTGCACGCAACACAACAGCACCCTGAGAAATTGTGCTGGACAAAGGCAACATGGCCTCACCAGCGCAGCGGATGAGCGCACCTGTACCCTGGCAGAGCTGGTGCCAATTGCCAGATGTGTGCTGTCTGCAGCCCACTGCAGGGAGGTGATGTAGTCACCCTCGTTGGGCAGGCTGCACAGCTCCTCAATGAAGCCATCGGCAGCATTCCAAAGGTAGGCGGAGGGGCCCAGGGCTACAGCGATCTGCGGGTGAGCAGGAAGCCGCAACAGCAGCAGCAGCAGCAGCAGCAGCAGCAGGTGAGCAGGCAGCAGCATTGCATGAGACCAGTGCATACAGGAGGCAACAGACAGCTGTTGAAGGGATGTTAATGATACGCGGCACCAGCCCTTATTCTCGCATATAATAGCAGCCGAGTGCCAAGGCTGTGCTACTGCTGTGCATCTGCAGCAGTACAGCAGCTGCAACAGGGCATGGCACAGCAACGCCCACTCACTGTGTTGTTGCTGCTCCAGTCAAGCAGGTTGAGGTAGTAGTCGTCGACCAGGTCAGGAGCATCCAGGATGCGGTCTTGTGTGGTTGGGATGTGCCTGTGCTGCTTCCTGGGCGCACACTGGCCCAGGTTGCTGTTGTACAGGCCCGCCATCTGGTTGATATGATCCTCAGGGGGCGCAGGGGCCTTGTGCTTAAACGCCAGGATACGTGATGAATCCTCTGACACATTGCAGGCGCTCCTTAACAGGGCGTTGAGCGCCTGCTTGCTGGGAGAGGTCTCGGCCAGATTCTCCTGGCCGGACAGCTCGTAATGTGGCAGGTCATCCATCGTGTTGGAACGATTGGGAATAAACCTATCGAGCTGCAGGGACGGACAAAGCCGGGGTCAGTGAGTGAAAAGCAGCACTAGCCGTTGATGGTGGGCTGACTTCAACGCGTCCACGCCAGGAGCCCACCTTCTCCTTGCGCCCCTGGCCAGGAGTATGCGACTTATACAAACGGCTGGGTGAGCCTTTGAACGGGGACGGCGCTTCAACGCCGACGAAAGAGTTTGCCATGATGAGGTGAAAGGGATGAAATGTGTGGAAGCGGTTGATGAAGGATGATGTGAATGTGGCTTGTATGAGAGTAGATTGAACGTTTTGTAAGAACCGGGAACCGGGAAGAGTCAAGCTTGTGCAATTGCTTATGTAGGGGACCTTCTGCTGCTGACCGTTAGCTCAGGCGAGTTTTAGTGTTGCGAATGGCATCACGCTTGATGGGCTGCTGTTCCATACCTCCTTTGATGGTTACGTTCTGGACTTCTTTGCGTGTTAGTCGGCAATGCTCACTGTCCTATAGCAGCAGCAACAGCAGTAGCAAGATGCTGTCCACTGCAGGGATGCACCAACAAGCACGGCACTTTGGCTGATCATCACTTGGGATTGTCTACTAGTCTGTAAGCCAGATGAGGCAGGGTCCTGTAGCACAAGCAGCACATTTGTGGTGCTCAGTACTGCCAGTGCAATATAACCTTGATCTTGATTTATGAATAATTAACTGGCTGTGGCCAGCTGTCACAGCGTGACAGTAATCATCATCGTCATCATCATATTACTCTGAGCAATAGATTCAACCAGGCCAGATATAATACACCAGATGACTGCCAAATGCACACAGTGCGAAGGCACTGTGCATGCACAAGAGGACTGCATCCTGTGAGATGATGCAGTTCTGCTTTAAAAATCCAAGAGACTGCAACAATAAGACTAGCAATGCGATTGTCCTACATGTGCATGCAATCGACTGTCAGAGGTTCGACTAAAACATAGCAACGCAGCCGCGTTGCCTACTTTTGGAGGACCTTACTGCTATTGCTAGCAGTTTGCTCCTGCGGAGCTGTGACAGCTGCTGCCTCCGGTGCCGCTGCTATCACCCTGAAACTGATGCTGCCTCAGCGCTGCAACCAGCTTGCACAGCTGTTGCTGCTCTACAGGTCCAGCATGTACATGAACCACACCAGGAAAGCCGGCAGCGTGACCAGGCTGGCTACGTACTGCCAGAACAGCATCTGGCTCAGCGGGCGGATGTCTGGGTACACCCGCCCACACACCACCAGCAGCGTCACTGCTGCAGGCACTGCCGCCTCCACAAGCAGCAGCAGCTGGTAGACCTTGTCCTCTGCCGGCACCAGCGTGTGCATGCCTGCGGTGCGGATGAGGGCCACGTTGAGCAGCGGCACCTGGCAGCAGCACAGCAGGAGCGGCGCAGGCAAGGTGTGCACAGGGCAGTGCGGCATCACAACCACAGCAGCAGCAGCAGCAGCAGCAGCTACTACTAGTAGAGTTGGTGCTACCTCAACCAGTGCAGAAGCAACTCAGGCACATCTAGCTGCTGCTGACGCCTGAGCCAGCAGCAGCAGCAGCAGCAGCTCGGGTGGTGCAGCCGCGCACAGCAGGCAGGCAGCTCATTGGCAGGCCTGCCCGCTCACCAGCAGCAGCTTGACCCCAATGGCAATGGCGGTGGCCGTCCACTGCACCCTGCGCGGCACATGCATGCCCAGCTCCACAGGGGCTGCCTGCATGAGCTCAGCACCTGACAGCACAGCAGCAGCAGCAGCAGCACCAGGAGACAGCAGACAGCAGACAGAAACAGGTGGCAGTTGGTTACAGAGCGTCAACAGCAGCTGCGTCATGCCGCCAGCAACGCTTGTGCTTGCCATGCATGCACCAGCAGCACCCGCAGCACGCCAGCATGCGCATGGACACACGCACACAGGTGCAGCCACGCCACGCCACGCCGGGCGTGCTTGGGCGGCGCGCCCTGCACCTGGCAGCACCCACAGCCTGCGCAGCACTGCAGCTCACCAATCTGCATGGTTGCCAGCGGCGCTGCTGCTGCGCCCACCCAGCCGAGCGCGAGCCACAGCCAGTGCAGCGGCGCCAGCTCGTCCACCAGCAGGCCACGCACGGGGCCCACAGCAGCACACGCAACGCCCAGCACGGTTGCGCCCAGCGGCACGTTGACGGCCGGGTGGTCCAGCACGGCAGCGCAGCAGCGCAGCAGCACCGCCAGCCGCCGTGGCACTGCCGGACAGGGGCGCAGGGACACGGCGCAGCAGGCATTGTGCACGTGTGGAGGAGTCAAACACACCGGCAGGCACCGCATAGGCTAGCCGCAGGTGCAGCATGATGACGACCATCCAGCATGCAGAGGGTTGAAAAGTGCACAGGTGGTCCGCTCGTCGCTGCCACTGCCCCTGCAGCCCATGTGCACCACGCAGGCTGCCAGGCACGCGCCTCGGCCACAGCGACCTGCACACGCCTGCAAGTGCGCCCGCCGCTGGGCTGCAGCTGGCCGTCAGCAAGCGGTGCAGCATCCAGCTCACCATATCGCTGGTACCTGGGTGCACCTTGCTCTGCACGGCCCTGCTGCTGCTGCTGACACTCCTGCCGCTGCTGGGTGGCCGCAGCTGCTGCGGGTGCCGCTGCTGTGCGCTCCCTCTGCCAGCCCAAGGGGTACGTCCACGCCAGCGCGACGATGCTTTCACTGCGGCGCAGCCCCCTGCTGAAGCTGGCGCTGAAGCTGCCCAGCAGGGACTGGCCAGCCTGCAGCAGCCTGCTGCTGCTGCGGTGGCTGGCAAAGCTGTCTGCCGCCTGCAGCTGCAGCCTGTGAGCTGCAGCAGGTGGGACACCAGGTGTCGTGTCGCCTGCGTCATCTTCAGCCAGCTCGAAGGGCGAACATGATTCGGCGAGCGTGCTGTGTGAGGCGACAGGCAGCAGCCCAGCAGCAGCTGCAGCCGCAGCGCTGCTGTGGTGCTGGTGGTGATGCTGCTCATGCAGTTGGCGGTGGTGAGCACCGTTGCTGGCCGCACCAAGTTGCCGGCACAGGTCAGCTGCCCTGAGAGCCAGGTGGGGCGGTGTGCGCTGCAAGCTGTCGTCCTGGTGGCTGGCGGTGTCACCTGCTGCTGCTGCTGCTGCCGCTGCTGCTGCTGCTGCTGTGCCGTCAGCTGTCAAGTTGTGCAGCTGCCGCACCTGCTTGCTACCTGCTGCTGTCCCTGCCTCGGCTACCCCCGCTGCGTGCTGCCCACGTCCTGCAGCTGCCCCTGCTGCTGGACGGCCAGCTCACCCTGCCGCTGCTGCTGCTGCTGCTGCTGCTGCTGCCTGCGACGTGGCAGTAGCAGGCTGTCTGGGGGCCGCTTGATGATGAACGGCACTGTCAGCGTCACCAGGATGGTTATGATTGTGTACACGCTGACCAGCCCTACCATGTACTGCATCTGCGCGGCTGCCTCAGCTGGCGGCGCATAGTACTTGATGATGCTGGGCATGAACAGCCACGGCAGGTTGCCGCAGTTGGGCAGGCTGCTGGCGCTGACGGTGAAGAACCACACGTCCCGCGGCAGCCTGGCCGCCCAGCCCAGCAGGAACGACGGCACCGCCCCCAGCACGATGTGCAGCAGCGACACCAGCAGCATCGGCCACAGCATCGCCAGGTTTGCGGGCGTGACTGCACCCACGATGCTGCTGAACATGAGGGCAGGGATGAGCACGTGCCAGTTCACGCCAGACACTGCTGCCACCGCTTTGCGGTCCAGGCCGTGCCTGCGAGCCAGGTACACGCCCAGCCCACACACCACCAGCACCTGCGCCACTGCCTGCAGCGAGACATTGAGCCGGTCCTTCAACTCCCCCGCCATGCTGCTGTCGCTGCCTGGCGCTAGTGCTGCGCAGCTGGAGCTGTGCAGCCGATGCTGCCTGGCGGCATCACCCTGGCTGCTGGCTGCCGGGCGGGGGCACGCGTGCGTGCACAGCAAGCCCTGCCACTCTGCCGTGCTGGTGCTGGTGCTGGTGTAGGGCTGTTGAGTGTGCTGGACCGAAGTAGGGGTAAAATGTTACTGCAGTAGTGCTTCTGCTCCTGACGCAGTTGAAAGTTTGTCGATTGGTGCTGCTGACACGGCCGCTGCTGCTGCTGCTGCTCCTGCTGCTCTGGTTGGCACCAGTGTGTGCACGTCTGCTGCTCCTGCTGCCTCGTTAGACCCAAGCACATGAACGTGTGGCTCTGACCCTTAAAGAACCCTGAAGTAATGACCCAGTTCCTCTGCCACCTAAATGTCAGCCATGTGATTGTGTGTTACGGGCTGTAGCCTGACCAGTACAATGGTAAGTTGCCGGAAAAAAGTTTCATCGTTACATCCTCGGCTTTGACACATTGTGTGCGCTTCGCATGTCTGCTCGTCAAGCGGCAGCAGTGACTGGTTGAAATTGGACTGGCGCGTACGCACCTCGTAACCAGACCACCAGCACACTAGCAGCTGGAAAAGACATCTGCAAGCATACAACTTCAACCACTTGTGTTCACAGTATTAATTACAGTCTCTGTAGTGGTTCCTGTGTTCAAGTTGCTGCTGCTGCCACTGCTGCTTGTTGCCACTGCTGCTGCGCTTCAGTAGCCAGCACCAGAGCTTATGGCATTTTTCAAGGAAGTTAAGCTTGCAGGGAGTCAACGGAAAGTCGCTGTGCTAACGCTGCTAGGCTTTGCCCTTGCAGCGTACCCAATGTGGCAGCACAGGAATGCTCCAGCAGAGAAGCGGGATGCATATGGCCAAGCCAAGAAAAAGTCAAGGGAGGATCGCATCAAGTGGATAGAGAGTGATGAGATGCCTTTGAAGTAGGGGGCGGGGCGGCAGGTGCATGTTGCTGCTGCAGCAAATGTCAAGGATGGTGTTGCTGTGCAGCATGAGCAGATGACTAATTTCATCTTATGCATGAAGTCCAGCAGCCTCTTGAGACCGGCGTGTTGCTTGTGTAACTGATTACTGGCAACGTCCAGCAGCGGTTCAGCGTGTTTTTTGTAAAGCGCTGCATGGCAGGAGCATGGTCGCAGCACCTTGTGGCTCACGCTGCAGCACACCAGGGCTGCGGCGCGGATGTTTCTGAGGTGGGCTGGCTGCTGGGTTGCCTCCTCACTGGTTAGCTGGCAGCGTGCTGCAGCGGTGTTGCACAGCAGCTTGTGTGACATCATGCACCAGCGCTGTTGCCAGCCGTGCTGCACACCTGCCTTGGTCGCAGCGCTCATGATCATGGGTTCTGCGCATGCAGTGCTGAGTTTGTTGCATGGGTTGCGCACGTTGTGCCGCCATGCATCTGATGCGCATGGTGTTGCACGCCCGTGACTGCAGATGGTGTGCAGCAGCAGCAGCAGCAGCAGCAGCAGCTTGAGCTGGTAGGAGCTTAGCTCCTATGTTGCGCTGCATGATGCTGCTTGCATGCAGCAGGCGCTGCATCATTGCAGTAGAGTTGTTTGCACCAAGCTGGCCTATGGCCCCCCTTTCTATTGAGCGTGAGCGCCATGCAGTTGGTCGTCCTGCAGCCATGTGCAGTGCAGCCGGGTGGCTTGCAGCACAGCTGCGCTGCGCTGCGTCACAGCTAGGGCGCGCCTGTTTGCTCACCACGTGGACTGCCAGTGTACTGCATGCTAGTGCCGTGTCCTCTCACATGTCGCAGCCACCTTCTTATTGTTGCAGCTTGTCCGCTCATCTGATGGATGCGGTGTTGGTTTGCCTGTGATGTATGATATCAGTAAGCAATAGCACCTGTGGTTGGGATTGATTTGAAAAGCAGCAGCACTCACATTGGTGTGGCGCCGTCAGCATGATTGGTGGCATTCGCCTGGCCGTCGGGTCAGCATGGTGATCACTGTTGGCACAGGTGTCACAATGACGGGGGGATGATGAAAGACTGGGCTACCCTGCCAACGAGAGGGTGCTTTCATCAGGCAGGATCAATTGCTTACCATGCTTGATGAAGGTGGCCAACATGTACATGGTCATCCGGTCCTGGCGAGGGTAATCTTCATTTTCTATCTCATCATGCATGCTGAGTCAGCATTGACGTGACACACAAGATCGGCGTCATACACCATCGCACTAGCCAAGGTTCTGTCATCGAGGTTTTGGCAACGGCCATCCAGCTGGACTACAAAGCCAGCGGCAGGATCAGGATTCGTCTGGGCACCAGCCCGCCGACAATCCTGCTGCCTCTGCGCTCTTTGCTTGCTCCAGGTAATTATTTCGAGATATCAAGTGCGTGCGTGCGCAGCCCTCTACCTGCTGCTTCCTGGACGCAGAAGGGTTGGTGCCCCTGAAGCTCCTGAATCTGGACAGCTGCTTTCTACATGTCATCAATGGCGCCAGCAACGTTTACCGTGGGTGGTCCGTGTTGCATGCATGAGCAGAAGCAGTCATTCGCTTTCATGCGGGGGATTAGGTGGGCTGCCAGTGTACTGCATGCTAGTGCCGTGTCCTCTCACTAGCTGGCAACAGGCCAGCTGACCAACATCCAAACTGTGACTGCCGCTGTTGGCTTCCTTTCGCCAAACAACCTGCAAGCTGCTGTAACAAGCTTCAAATTCAGACACATGTCAGGCTGCTGTCATTTGCCTGCTAAGATGCACCTTACACCATATATCTGGGCTCGTGCCGCAGGCAGGTCCTGTCTTGTGCTACTGTACCGTACTCTCATGTCCTTTCAATGACCCTGTGGGTGTTGCACACGTAGGTAGGCAGCAAAGTACAACAAACTCCGGAGCTGGATCCAGCACCAAATGTAGGCACTAGTACTAGAGTACATACTACGAAAACCACTGCGCAGCACGAGCCGCTCTGCAACCTTTGGGGCTTCTCTGGTACATGCCACGTACTACTTCTTAGTAGGAAACCTTCACATGCCACGTAGCATGCGTCACTGTTGCCAGTGGTGCCACCGGCAGGCAAACCTAAGGCAAGCACACCCACACTGCGGCCTGTACCGTACAGTGCTGTAACAGTACTAGTATCATACTGACCACTTCATGTGCATTCACAGCCAAGTTGCGAATAAGTTACAGGCATGGTGCTACACATTGATGCAACACATGCAGTGATGGTGATGATGATGATGATGATGATGATGATGATGATGATGATGATGATGATGATGATGATGATGATGATGACATGCAGTGGTAAGAACAAAAGCCAGTTGCATGACACACAATGCATATCTGAAGAAAGCCGCAATCTAACGCAGCAGCACAAGGCAAGCAAGCAAGAAGCGTCACCCTACCCCTGCATGCGAGGCTGCTCATGTAAGCAAAGCTGGATCCACCCACTGTACTGCGCCAATGGTTGTACTGATGAACCCCTTCCACGTCCATGTATGTGTGTATGAAGGTGTATATGTACTTTGCCCAATCAGCAGAGACAAACTAACCTGAAGATTATCACCCAGCGTGCGGCCACTGAACAATACAACACTAGTACAGTAGTACAGGACTGAACCTGCCTCAGGCACTAGCCCAGCGAGCCTTCATTCCGCTCATGAGGGTTTCTTGTAATTGTACCCAGTTTCTTCTTCATTGTTTGGGAACAAAACCATGCTCATCATCATCATCATCATCATCATCATATTCCCCATTCAAGCCATATATAACACCATGCTGTTGGCAAATCATATAGACTGCCGGCTGACCAGGAACTGGACGCCTAGGACCACCCAGTTGTGCACTGGCTTTACTGCATGTGCAGCACATACTGTGACGGCATCTTACAGCTGAGCACTCAATCTGGCACAGAGAAATCAGGGTCTTTGGCCAGCCCGTGCAATATAAAATATGACGTGTGGCATATGGTCAAATCAGATGCGATTTGCGATGCAAGCGATGACACTATGGGAGTTCACTCATCCCATGGGACCTGGCCACCTGGTGGCATCTGCTGCCCATTGCAGGCTGCCCCTACTCCAACGTGGAGTCCTGTTTGAACTCTCATGCAAGGTACACCACTGCCATGCGTTGCAGCGCAGTTGGCTCGACGTGGCCGCAGCTGATGCAGCAGCAGCACCAGGCATACATGTACTGTATGCTATGTTTGTTGTGTTTCTGCGTGTCCACATGTGGTTGCTGTACAGCAGGCAGATGACAGCAGAACCCCATGTGCAGGGTGCAACCATGCATGCAGGTATGCGCATGCATTGTAGTATGCAATGCATGCAGCGAGCATGCAGACATCAGAGTTTGGACACTTTGTCAACGCTTTTGTAGTAGTCCCAATGGATGCATTTCGAAATCAGAATTCTGAGGTATACAAAAGTGGTGGTGCTGATATTGGAGTCTGTGCTGTGCTTCCTCTCCCCTGCAAAAGGGCAGTGCTACCAGCACACAACATGATGTGGAAGGAAACAGCACCGTAACTGCATGCCAAGCAAAGGAGTGAGCACAGCTTTCCACCCATGTGTAGGCAAGCTTTGCTGCACGTGCAGCCGGGATGGGTGATACATTCTACTCCTTCTGTACTGGCCCCGGGCTGGGCCAGCCTGAGTGCAGCATTTGCAAGCAAATGTTTGGTGACATCGATGCAACTGATGTCTAGTGCTACGTGCACTGCACTGGCAGGAGGAGGCGTTGACTGCAGTGGCAGCCCAACAGCAGCAGGCATTCAGCATGTATGCCATGCTGCAATCCTCCGCTTGCCGTTGCTTCTACAGCAACGCTCAACAGCAATGCACACCACACTGTGTGAGGCTAGTCAATGGGTTCTTGCAAAAAAAAAGCTATCAACTAGGCTCTGCCACCTCAACCAGCAGCAGCATCTGCCGTGAAATTGCAACATCTTCATAATTGAATTCAGTTCATACCATGTTATAACATAAGTAGCCACCACCAAAGCATTAAGCTTGAGCACCTGGCTACTCCAAACAACCAGTACCACAGGTAGCTGAGAACAATTGCCAATGGCCATGGCCATCGTCTGTGTCACCAACAGCTGTGAGCCCGTCGACTTTGCTTAGTTAGCCTGTTGTAAACTGTCAATGGCTCGCCAAACGGGCAAAGTCGCCCTGCTACAAGAGCCACACCCTCACAAACTGCATCTGCCATAATGTCACTGTTTTTGTAGATGAGGCAGTTGTTTGCAGCTGGCGCTCAAGCTTGCTGATCAGAACCTGAGCACCACACATGCGCATACTCTATGGTGTGAGTGACCAGGCGGCACAAGTTCTGCAACCGACACTCAGACACACGGTTGTTGGCAAGCCTACAATCTCTTGGCAACACCCACACTCTTGCGATGCGTGTCCTGCTACATCTGCCCTAGCTGGCTGCCCATGTCACAAGTACCACTTGATACATCCGGGCTAAACTAGTTGGTTGGCAATGCAGTTGCCGCAACGTCCCAGCTGGCACCCCTGTTAGGTCTGTGCCACAATAATGAACACCCGGGTCAGGCATTCGCTCACACCGTCACAACACGTCCGCTGCTTGGCCCCATGCTGCAGATATCTGTGTTCGGAGCAAGGCAAGGCTGCAGGTATGCTTGCAGCCGGGCCAGCTTGCTGTCCTGCTTCTCAAACATGCGCGCAAGCCTCTCACTGGGCAGCAGGGCGCCGCCCGCACACGTGAAGCACTCCACGTTTTGTGTGACAAGGCTGTGGTGGGGCGTGCTTGGATGGCTGGTCACGTCTGTTGTGATGAGGACTGTGTTGTAGCCATCAGCCAGTTTCAGCAGCAAGTGGCGTGTTCTGGGCTCTACGTCCAGCACCTCCATTGAGCACCACTCCCGCATGAACAAGCACTGCAGTCTCTCTTCCCAGCGCTGGCCAGCTGAAAGCAGAGTGGCTGGCACATGGCCGCGTGTTGAGGTGCTGGGGCACCAGCAGTGCTGCAGTCTTGGGCTGGTCAGGAGCGTGAAGACTATGGAGGGGGACTCCTCTATCGCAGTATATGTTCTGTATGTGTGAGCCATGGCGCTTGTGGCAGTTCAGGAGCTGGAGAGGACGCGTACCGCCAGGTGGTTACTGAGACCAGACGGTCAACTGGGCACACCGACAAGCTAGATCACGCGACAAACCGAAGGTAGATGACGACGGAGTACTGGTTTTAAGCTCAGCAAAAGCTATTTGAAGACGAGAGGGCCGTTATTGTTGATGGCAATCTGTTGGCGTCTGATGACTTCTGTACATCACAAGGCCGTTGATAAGGCTGCAACCTGGAGCTTACTTCGTACAGCGCAGCCAGGCTACATTCAAACATAACGGTATAGCACGGCGTCAAGGGCCATGGAGTGGATCGGGATCTGAAGCTGTTACATCAGAACCGTTCCCGCGTGATACGGCAGCTACACCACACGGCAACCAGAGCTAGCAGAATTATGAAATGTGCTCAAATGTCGATGTTACATGCTGCCCTCACATGCTCCTGCATGCCAGCCAAGTGACATTATCAAGTTGTGTGACATAGTAGTCAGAAGCCCCAGCATGCAACAGCTAGCAGCACCGCAATTCAGCAGGGAAGCAAAGAAAGGACATGTTTACCCGGCCCCCCATGCAAGGCTGCGTATGCACGCAACGCTTGCGAAAACAGCATGTAACAGGACATATTCTTGCATGCATGCATGTGCACACACATTTAAAAAAGACGAGGCAGTACAAGCCACAACACAAAAAATGGGGTGTAACTGCAGAAGGCAGCTCTGTGTGCGAGGTTGTGCAGCTTCCTGACTTCACAAGCTCGCAGCTTCCAAGGCGGTCAAGGCGGTCGCAGAAAGAGCCCACGAAAGGCTGACAGGGCTACAACACCTGCCAGGCCTGGCAGGCCTGTTGGCTGCTGAAAGCAGTTCACAACTGCCGCCATCTGCACATCTGCCGACGCTTCACACGGTCATTTGCGAGCATGCATAGCAGGCATACCTGGTGGGTACATTGCGCAATGTATGCACCTCATGCCTTGTACATTGCACTGCACTGCTGGCAGCTGGTGATTGTCCCAGCTGGCTAGCCAGGCTACAGCCCATGCAACACACCAGGTCAGGTCAACATCCACTGGAGCCAAACATGCTGTTGATCACAGCCAGCTTCACTTTTGAAGCTTGCCCATCATGTGCCGCAAGCGCTCACGGAGCTTTTGACTGTCAATGCCAGGCAGCGCTGCTGCAGACGCAGCTGGCGCCGCAGACACAGCAGCAGAGGCACCAGCTGCTGCTGATGCTTGCATTTGAGTGCCGGCAGCTGCTGCAGCTGCAGACTCCGCTGCTGCCGGTGCAGGCAAACTGGGCTGCTTGCTGGCCTGCCTGCCACCACCACCCTCACTGCTGCTGCTGCTGCTGCGCCTCTGCTCTGCCTTCCTGTGCTTGCTGCGCCTGCTGCCCTCCTCACGCCTTTGCTTTTTGCTGCTGTGCTTGTGGCCGAAATTCCCGCCATGCCTGCTGCGGCTGCGGGACCGGCTGCGCTTGCGGTGGTTGCTGCGGTGGTGCCTGTCACGCCTGTGTGGCTTGCTGCTCCTGTGCTCACGTCTGCTGCCGTGCCTGCTGCTGCTGCTGCGCCGCCTTTGACGAGTGCCGCTGCTGCTTCTGCTGCGTCTGCGCCGGGAACTCTCACCACGGGTCAGCTTGCTGCGGGAACTGTCGCCACGCGCTAGCGTGCTGCGCTTGGGGGACTTGCTGTGAGATGCACTGTTGGGCCTGCTGCTGCTGCTGCGTGACCTGCTGCGGGACTCGCTGGCTGCCCTACTGCGCTGCCTGCCTGCGGGACCTGACGGGTGCTTGTCAACGTCACTGCTGGCACTGCTGGTGTCACTGCTGCTGCTGCTGCTGCTGCTGCTGCTGGCCTTGTGCTCTTTTGCTGACTCGGCTACAGCATGAGCAGCAGACTGTTGCAGTGGCTTGCTGGCAGCTGCTGCTGCTGCTGCCACTGCTGAAGCCACCGCTGCAGTGACGTCTTCAGCTGGCCGCTGCAGTTGCTGCACCTGGCTTTCTGCCAATGGTGGCGGCACAGCATTACTTCCTGTGACGCCAGGGGCCATCAGCGCTGCCGCAGCTGCATTAGCAGCAGCTACCATGCTGACAGTTGCAGCGTCCACACCAGAAGCTGCTGCTGCTGGTCGAGCAGTTGGGGCTGCTGCTACACCTGCTGCTGGCATGGACACAGCTGGTGCAGCAGCTGCACTTGGTGCGGCACTAGCTGCTGCGGCTCCTGCTGCTGCTCCGACACGTGCTGCTGGACTTGCTGAGCTTGCAGCGAGCTTGGCTTGCAGGCTTGCAATTGTCGGCTGGCCCTGCGCCACGTCCTTGCCCTCATCATCACTGCCAGCCAGCAGTGCTGCACGGTGCAGCGCAGCAGCAGCGGCTGCTGATCCAGCCAACTCCTTGAGCCCTGGCAGTGCGGTGATCACCGGCTGCTGCGGCTGCAGCAGCTGCAGCACCTCCGCACGCTGTGCCTGTGCCAGGCCAGCGGCATCAGCTGCAGGTGCGTCCTCGTCTGCCGCTGGCTCGATCTCCCCTTCCTCAACCTCCTGCTGCAGCTGGCCAGCGCTGCCGTGCCTGGTGAACATTGCACCGGCAGCAGGCAGGCCATGCAGCTGCTCATCGCCCCCATCCTCATCCTGACTGCCAGCCACACCTGGCGCATCACTGCCAGCTGCCAGGCGCTTGAGCAGCAGGCGATGCGCCAGAATCGCCCGTGCTTTGCGCTCTTGCTGCTGCTGCTCCTGTTCCGCCAGCTGCTCAGCACGCTTCTGCCGCAGGTAAGCCTGCAGCTTTGCACGCTTCACTGCCTGGGCTGCTGCAGCGTCCTCGGCAGAGACAGCAGTAGTGGCTGCAGAAGCAGCTTGCTCTGCACCAGTGCTTGCACCTGGCTTGGCGGCTTCCGCAGCAGCAGCAGCAGGACCAGCAGCAGCAATGCCGGCCTCTGCTCTTGTACCTGCCCCAGCACCCTGCTCCTGTGGCAGCCCAGCACCAGGGCCCTCTGAGCTGTCAGCCTCCTTGCTGTCACCCGCTTGGCCTGCTGCTGCTGTGGCGTCAGCCGCCGCTGCTGCCGACTCTGCTGCAGGCGCAGCAGCTGGTTGAGGCGCGCATCGCTGCACAAGGACCAGGCGCGGGTTGGACTTGAGCACCACCGGCTTCTGCCCTGCCCTGGCAGCAGCATCGGCCGCAGCAGCCGCTGCAGCTGCTGCTGCGACCATGCTGTTGACGATGCCTCCCTTGCCACTGGGCTGCGCTGTACCGCCAGCAGCCTGACCTGTTGCTGCTGCTGCTGCTGCTGTTTCAGGCGCTGCTGTTGCTGCCTCGTCATTATCTACCGCTGGCGCCGGCTCCTGGTCAAAGTGCTGCTGCACCTGCTGCGCGCCCATGGCGGCCTCCAGCCTGTGCCTGTAGTAAGCGTGGTGGGGGCTCCAGGGGCGCATGAAGCTGAAGCGGGTGTTGCTCGCCTCACGCAGCCGCACCACACGCTGCAAACACAACAGCGCACCCCAGGGTGCACAGGCAGCAGCACAGCAGAGCAGAGGTGTGCAAGCAGGGCCATGTGCTGGCTTGTGCATGTGGTGTATGACAGGATCTGCAGGACATTACTGTTCAGCGAGGGTGCTGCACAGCAAGTGGGCGCTGGCGCAGCTTGACACATCCACCAAGCAATCCCCAACACCTGCCTTTGCATTTTTAGTGTGCTGCATGCCGCACCATTGCTATCACTCAGCTGCTGCAGGTACCCTCCTCACCTCAAACTGCATGCCGTTCTTTTGGACAAAGGCCACCAGCTTATCCACAATGGCCTTCACCTGAGGAGGAGGCGCCAGCACGCCACTGCCGCCGCCAGCAGCTGCAGCGTGCGCATCGTCAGGTGCTACAGCCCCGCCCTCGAGATCAGCCGCGGCAGCTGCCCCAGCTTCCACAGCAGCAGCTGCAGCGTCTGCTGACGTCGCTGCTGCATGCTCGTTGATGTTTGGTGCCGCCTCTTCAACTGCTGTGCGGTCATCTGCGTGACTGGTGCCCTCCGCCTCGACAGCGCCTGCTGCTTCCTCTGCTGTACCACTGCTGACCAGGTTTGAGGGCAGCTCAGGACCATACACACCAGCACCAGCACCTGCATGGCTTTCATGACCTGTGGCATCGTCAGCTGCAGCAGCTGCAACAGTACCAGAAGCAGGGCTGCCTGCTTCATCTGCATCGCCACCATCCGGCTGCTGCTGTTCCTGCTCCCCTTGCTCTGAGTCTGCCTCACTGGCCATGCTGTATGCGCGCAGCAGCTCCAGAGCCCCCAGATCGCCTGGCTCAGCTGCCGCTGCCGCTGCTGCAGCAGCAGGGCTGCTGTCTGCAGCGGCTGCATCGCCTTGTGGCGCTGGTGCTGGCTGCTGAGCCGCCTGTGGCTCTGCCTGCTGCTGCTGCTGCTGCTGCTGCTGCTGCTGTTGCTCTGCTGCAGTGTCAGCAGCCGCACTGTCAGAGGGCGCCCTGGGCAGCTCCTGTGGCGCCTGCTCCACCAGCCACCTGCATGCGCAGCACCGCAGCGCGGCCCACCTCGTGCAGCTGAACGCACGCATCAGCTTGCAGGGCGCAAGCACACACAGTGCACAGCCCATCAAAAGCATTAAGGAGTCCTGCTGTTGTGCAGCATGCGCACTCCCACCCCACGTGGTGGCAGTGCTGCGCCTGCCACACCCCGATGAGTACAGGCGACGAAGCTTGCAGCAGCCACGCATGCCTTCCTGCGTGTTCACACTTGCACGGCCTGCAGGGCCCCGTGCAGCACGGCACCGCCCACATGCAGCCCCCCGCGCACCTGTAGTACGGGAACAGCCTGTCATCAGGCTTGAGGAAAGCAAAGTTGGGGTTGCCGCCGTGCTTCACGCGCAGCAGCACCTCCACCTGGCTGCCGTTGCCGCGCACAAACTTGGCGGTCTGGGATATGATCTGCAGCGCATGGCGGGCACGAAGCAACACCAGGCTGGCTCGCAGGCTGGTGCGCAACCTGGCAGCTGCTGCTTGCCCAGGCCGTCTGCAGTGGCTGCGCCCTTCACAGTGCTGTGGCAAACGGCTGCAGGAACGGCAGGGCATTGCTTTGTCAGCAGCGTGGTGGCGCTCACCTGGTGTGCGCGCTCATTGCCGGGCAGGTGCCACCGCAGGTCATCTGGTATGCTTCCAAACGGCGGCTCATAGGCAGCCTCAGCCTCGCCTGCCTCAGGCCCAGCAGCAGCTGCATCGCTGTTGTCCGCATTTGGTGGCAGCAGCGGCGGTGGCTTGTACTGGTTGCCACCCGCGCTGCCGTGCTGTTGGCTGGCAGCGGTGGTGTTGCCGTAGTCAAATGAAAAAGCTGGGCCCTGATGCTGGTGGGGCGGGCTGCTGCTGTTAGAGTGGCGCAGCTCTGCCTCCTCCTCCTGCTGCCTGCTGCTGTAGGCAAACCCACCTGCTTCACAATGGTTCAACACAGCAGAGCCAAGCAGCCACAAACACAACAGAATGGTCCTGTCAGATTGCATTTGGTGATGCAGAAGGGAGGCAGGCACAGCAGCAAGCCGGCCACAAGGCGGCAGAGGAAGGTGCAGCAACGCCTGGGCAAAGGCTTGTGGTTGGCAGAGGACGCCAGGCTCAGGCCACAACGGTGTAGAGCCCTAAGGCAGTGGTTGGGAGCAGCAAAAATTGTCGTTTTGACTGAACGTGTGCTGGACAATCCTTGTGCCACTGCTCCCAGGACTGGTTGGCAGTTGCATGCTTTGGCTTGCTCTGCCTGCACTGCATGTCACATCTCTGTGTCTGACACTGCATTTCACGTCGCTTCCGCCCGCTGCCAGCAAACGTCACTCCCCATACACTGCATATCTGCCTTGTGCTACCATCTTGCGTGCCGCTGCCACACCGACACCGCTCCAGCAACGCATCAACAGCGGGCGCCTGCTGATGCAGCGCGCAGCAGAAAACCTGTGGGTGTGGCACCAATCTGAAAGTACGCAGATTGAGTTGTCTGCACACGAGCAAGGCACAGGGAGGCATCGAGGGCAGCAGCATTGCATCACAAGGGCAAACACAGCAGCGCCAGACTGTGCAGTGCAGAGCAGCAAGGATGCACCGCCCATCCTACTGCTGGACTGGTGCCCCACGCACCATCTATGCCACGGTAGTAAGGTTCTGACAGCAGCAGTTGCTCCTTGCAGGATCAAGATCGGCGTATCGCTCAGCCTGCAGCTCTGCTGCCGTCACCCCAGCATCAAGGCTGGCTGCATCCCAGGCTTCTGGCTGCCGCAGCTCCCAGCTCGCTGCTGCGTCAAAGCCGCGCAAGGAGTCCAGCAGCAGCGGGCGTCAAATCTGTCAAGCAGCAGGTCAGGGTCCTGCGGGTGTGGTACAACCGCCAGCTCCACTGCTGCATGAGCATCGCTGTCGGCTGTCAGTGCAGCAGCACTGCCTGCAAGCACCAATGACAGGCCGTCGCCTGGCAGGTGTGCAGCAGGCTGGTAGATGCCAGCAAAGGGACCCTGCTGCTGGCGCTTTCGTTCCCTGGCGCTCATGATGCCGCAGCTGCAGCTGCAGCTGCGTTGCTGCTGCTGTGCCTGTGTTCAAGTTGCGCCTATGCTCTGCAGCTGCTGCCAGCAGCCTGCCACCAGCTACTGCCGTGCTAGCGCCCATGAAGAGCTCAGTCGTTCAGAGCTGCTGATAGTGTCAGGCAGCCATTATTGCAGAGACGCAAGTGGCTGTAGAGCTGCTCAGCAAGATTGTGTACTGCTGCTGCCCTGCTGTTGGTTCCTGGCTCTACTTGTCTAGCCGCCTACGCGCCGACATTGAATGAACAGGAATTAGTTGTGCAAATGCGAATGTTGAGGGGGATTAACCCCGAGCTCTGCAGGAAGACGATAAAAATGTAGCAGAACCGTGCTTGAATGATTGATCAGCGCGTTGCAATGCAACATCAATGTCTAAAAGACGCTACTATAAACTGCGCGAAGTAATGTGCGCCAGTGCCAGGCTAGAGGAAGAACAACAGTAACACTGTCATGAGGAAATGTTGCCTGGGTTGATGAGGGTTGTCAGCTGTTCCTGCTGCCTCAGCTGTGTTGCTGCTTCCTGACGGTTGTCAAACACGTGGTTGTCTGCTTACGATGCTGCATGTTCTAAGTAGCTTGCTTGGAGCGGCAAGTTGTCAGTGGGCAGCAGACACCAGGCTGGCTGCATCTGAGCTGTGTTGCCTGACCAACGATGGGAGCAGGCTCTTCAAAGCATTACTACGACCTGCTGCTTGCGCCTGAATGGCCTCAGGGCTTGGAATCACTGACACTTGTGTCGGACGTAAGTGATGTTGCTTGAGCCTGCATGTACACTGCAGCTGTTCCAGGGGCAGTACAGTCCGTCATGCACTTCATACACTGTGTACGGACGGTCAACAACTGCCATGCGTACAGGTGTGTGACCTAGCAGAACAGCATGCAGCTGACAGGTGCGGCAAGCACGCCATCCAGGTCTATCAAAAGTGCTGCCAGCTGCGGGTGAGCCAGGCAGCACCACAGTGACTCTTGCGCGGGAGGTGCCTGAATGTTCAACCCATGAGTTGCCTATCAGACAATGCTCACTGGAATCAGCGCCTTCCTGCAGGGCGTGCAGGATGCATGGGGCGGCATGCACGCAGCAGCAAGCCAGCTGCATGGGCAGCAGGTATTCCGGGTGGCGCAGGACATGCACGCGCTCAACCTCAAGCTGACATGGTGAGCAGCGCCTGCCGCACTCAACTGGAACATCAGCCCAGCAGTTGCTGCAGCACTCATGGCGGCCACCTCCAGCTGGAGGTGCAGCTAGCATGCCCGCCAGGCCCATGGCCGATGCGCTGCCATGGGTTGTTTGTTTGTCTGTCCCAGGTGCAAGGCAAGGCTGCTGCAGGCCAGCAAGTCAGCTGCCCTCACAAAGACAGCCCAGCAGCATGCAGCAAAGGTGAAGGGAATTCTGACAGTTGCGTGCGAGGCCCATACTAACTTCCAAACCAGTCTCAGCTTAGCAGTGGCTGC
>JACERP010000249.1:0-132450 GCA_014080715.1 Scenedesmus sp. NREL 46B-D3
TGCACAAACAACCCATGCTTGCTGCATACATGCCACCTCTTTGTGTTTTGATGGCGTACAATGTGTGGAAGCATGCTGATATATGCTTATGGCCAACGCTTGATTCAATCATGTCTGAGAGTTTGGCTCAGTTTGGCTCAAGTTGGTTCAATTACTTTTCTTTGCGCAACTATGTGTGCATGATATCTGAGATGGCGAAGCACAGTGCTGCAACTTCCACACTACAAACGGCCTACGTGTAACTCCTCCTCTCATAGCAAGCAGCCCAACTTGTTACAGGTTGATTGACCAGCAGCCTAGCCGAGCGTCCCAGGTGATTCACCTGGTGGTGCAGTGCAGAAGACCTGCTCTTTGACAGCTGCCTTCTAATGGCAGGTGCGTGTGCCTCAATGCCCTACATCCCCAGCTGCGTCAACATTGCTCGACTGCTGTGAACAGCAGTTGTGCTGCTGCAGCGCTGTGAGGGACTGTACGCACTGCCAGATGCCGCCTCTCCGCTGCCTGCACCCTTCAAACCTGGGACCATCCCGCTACAATACATGCGTGCTCATCATCATCATCATCATCATCAATACATGCGTGCTGTGTGTGCGCAAGGCTCCAGCACAAGAATTATTGAATCAGGTGCAGCACCAGCCAGGACAACCACCAACTATCATGAGGTGTGGCCTCAAACATGCAGATAAAGAGGAACTGCTTGCCAAAACCACCCATGTGCACGCAAGCTGCCAAGTAACGGTGTATGAGCTGCTGACGCTTGACTGCAAAAATGTTGAAGTCCAGGACAAGGAGCTGCTAGCTGTGCTTGCATGGCTGGTCTCATACACAGGCATGGGCAATATCTGCTTTGATCCGGTCTAGGGCCTAAAGAGCTGCTGCTGTGGAGCCGGCTGGTGAAGCAGCTGCTGCGCAATGTATCCCTGTACATCCGATGTCTACGGTAGACAGGTACTACCTAATACCACCTAGCCTGGTGGTTGCCCCGCAAGTAGAGGCCCTGCAAACAGGATGCTAGCTCACGTGGTGTGCACGTGCCACGTGCGAATATGAAATTCAGTCGACAAGAAGTCGATTAACAAGCGCAGTCATGACTGTGATCACCCGACGTGAGCATGCAACCTGCTGAGACAGGCGACACGCTGGCCGGCAGAGAGAAATGATTGCCGTTTTGGATATGTCATCAGACTGAAGAGCGGGGCGAGATGATGCAGGCAACAGGCAGCACCCCGCTTCTTCAACAGCCCTGCTTCAGATGTACCATCTTGGTTTGCAAACTCTCCGACTGACAGACCAGACGCCGTCTGCAGCGCATGGATGCAGCCATGCAGATCAACTGCAGCACAATCACAAGGGTTGCAAAGAAGACTTACTACAGGACACAATGCAGTGCACTGCATGGCATGGGCATCCCGCTCAACTTGACAAGGGAGATCATGCTAGCCATGGTCAGAGCAAGACACCTGCTCTCACTTCCTGCTAACTTAGCCATGGACAGCCATGGACAACCATGAGTTGAGGGGTCGCGTCACGCTGCATTTACTTGCTAGGCTACAGTGCTGCTGCTTTTTACATGGCAGCAGAACCAACAGGCCAACTAGTACTAGGTGGATGTGAGGGTCTGGGTGGTCTACCTCGCAACAACAGAGAGTATAGTCGTTCAAAACTCAGCCTCCCGAGTGGGTTGAGGCGCGTTGCCGATGCCGCAAAGGTATGGCCTGCAAGAATGATTATATTTATTAAATATGCTCAATAGGTGGCGGCATGGAGCACCCTCTTGCTGAGACACTGGTTGAAGTTACCTGTGACACTACAGTATAGCACATGTGTCCCACGCCCAGATGTGTCAGCAACACGTGTTTGCCTTCAGTGCGCATCCGCCCCCAACTCCATGAGGTCCATCGACGGCTTGCTGTCCTCAACAGAGACGCCAAGGTCACCAGGCTGCTGCTGCTGCTGCGGCTGCTCAGGTGCCTGCTGCTGAGGTGGCGAGATAGAGTGCTGTGGCTGGAGCAGCTGCGGCAGCAGCAACTGCTGCTGCAGCTGCTGCTGATGATTGGCCGCCTCAACGTGCTGCATGTGCCGCTGCTGCTGTTGGTGCATGTGCTGCTGCAGCTGCCGTCCTGCTGCAGCCGCTGCAGCAGCCAGCCCTGCACTGTCCTCAGCCACTGTGGCTGACGCGGCGCCAGCTGCCTGCTGCTGCTGCTGCTGCTGCTGCTGCTGCGGCTGCAGCATCTGAGTCTGCAACTGCTGCTGGCTGCTGCTTGCAAGCCCTAGCCTAGCCCTGATCGCAGCCTGTGCTGCTTCAGCTGCTGCGGCTGCAGCCGCACCTGTACTGCTTGCTACAGCAGCAGCCGGATTTTGTTTGAGCTGCTGCTGTGTGTTGCTGCCAGGTGCGCCGGCCACTGCTGCGGCTGCGCCAGGCTTGGGGGCTTCCGCGTCTGCTGCAGCTGCCATCTGTGATGCAATCCCTGCATGAGTTGCTGCCGGCACCCCTTGCGGCTTGGGCCGGCTTGGAGCGGCTGCTGCTGCTGCTGCAGAGCCACCAGCTGTTGCAGGCTTGGGTGCAGCTGTCACTGCTGGTGCTGCTGGTGGAGCAGGGGATGCTGCAGCTGCTGCTGCTGCTGCTGGGGCTGCTGTCTCTTGGCCGCTCTGAGAGCCCAGCCTGATTGATGCATATGCAGGCCCCAACTGAACAGCATTGTGAAGCAGGGCAAGTGGCAGGCAGTTGTACACAGTGTTCATCGAGACGCAACTCAGATCCGTACATGTGCCCAGCCGTTGGCTTCCAGTGCAATTGCGCAGTACAGACGCCAGCATTGACCGCACGCAAGCACATCTGCAAAGCATGCAGCTGCCAGCGATGTGTCCAGCATGATGAGCAACTCTCACCAGTGTTTCAGGCGCCTTAGGTGCTGTCACTGCAGCTGGGCCAAGCCTGCTGGCCTGCAACAGCAACACCAGCAACAGCAGGCACACCATTCAGATTTTGTGGAGGGGCACCAGAAGGGAGCAGCAATTTAAATTCCAACGACAAAGTTGTGCCGTGCACCTGGCCCTGCAGGCAGTGCTGAGCGCGCTGTGCTGCTGCACACGGGAATGTGTGGACAGCCAGCCAGCGCACTGCAATCACTGGGTTTACAATCAACATCTACTGCTGACTCCAGAACTGCTGTAGCAAGCAGCAAGTTATGACCACGTACCATGCAAGCAGCACCTGCTTGCAGCGAACTGCACACACACGTCGCCGCAGTACTGGTACCCCTTTGAACCTATCAATACCCTGCCACTCACCACTTTGCTGTATAGCTCCATGCATGTGAGGTACTTCACATACACCTCATAGTAGTCATCAGGTGCCACACCGCCAGCAGCACCAGCAGCAGCAGCAGCAGCAGCAGCGCCCATGCCCATGCCAGCAGCGTCAACACCAACACCGCCAAACCTGCTGCTGCCACCGCGCAACCGCCGCGCCCCACGAGCAGCAGCAACCCCGCCATGCCTGCCAGCTGCCATAGCAGCGGCAGCTGCAGCAGGCATAGGTGCGTGTGAAGCGTTCAGTTTGATGAGGCCCTCCGCTGCTGAGTCCATCTTGGAAGGCCTGCCGCGCTTCTTGCTCATTGGCTGGTGGCCTCCAATGCCGTCGCTGCCTTCCAAGCTCTCAGCAGGCTGCAGCTGTGCCTGCTGCTGCCTGCCCCCGTAGAAGCCGCCTCCTCCGCCATGGCTGGCGCTGTGTGTGTGGTGCGGCGGCTGGTCATGCTGCTGCTCCTCTTCACTGTTAGCATGCGAGGCAGCTCCCAGCAGCTCCAGCAGGGTGCCAGCACCATCTTCTTCATCTGCTGCCGCTTCTGCAAGCTCCCCTGCGCCGCTTGTCTTGCTACGGCTGCGCTTGGCGCCGCGCTGCTGCGCTGGCGAGTGGTGCCCCTGGCCTAGCTGATCCTGGCTTTGCTGCTGCTTCTGCTCCTCGTCATCTGCTGCGTCAGCTTCCTCTGCTGTACTGCCTAGCGGGCAGCCCTTGCGTACGCACAGCGCAGCAAAGCGGGCGTACTCGTCTGCACTGAGCTTGCCTCGTTTCCTGGATACAGGATGTGGCGCACCGCACGCTGCGCTGGTGTCATGGTACCCATACTGGCAGCGGGAATTGGAAATGTAGTGCTGCTGCTGTGCTAGCAGGAGCTTGCTGGCTGCGCGGCTGGGCAAGTTAAGAACCTCAAAGCAGCTGAGCAGTTTGCGTTTGCTGCTATGAAAGCTGGTTCAACGGCCGCCTGTGTAACAAGGGATGAATTTTGAGGCAAGGCAGCAATGTTTTTGTATCAGGGTTGCACATTGCATGAACAGCAGACTGCAGCGCCCAGGTTGTCAAGCACGCTGAAATTGACCTTGGCGCCACAAATCGTTCAAGTAATAAAAGTGTTTTGAAGCATGCTCGGCATTGACAGTGCTGGCACCCCATGGCAGCATTTTTCTGCACCAGTATTCAGGCCTCATTATGTGATTTGACCTTCATCCTGCACAGCCTGAATGCACCAGCTCACCTTATAATACTAGTACAACAAGGTTTAAACCTAAGGTGGATTTGCGCCCTTGCCGTGCGTGCCTGGCGAATAGCACAAGATATAGTCCCAATGCTGGTTCTTGCTTTCTGATGTTGGCACGCAATGCGCGATACTTAATTCACGGATCAAAAACTTAAGCATATCTCGGAGTACTTAACGGCCTCGTTGTTCACTGATGAACCCTGCCGTCACCTCAGCATGCCATCACTGATGGCCCATCTATTGTTATTTTGCTGTTATCACTGTTCTCGTGCACGCAATGAACCAACAAAATTTACCGGCAGCGTATCGCATGTGCCCAATCTGGACGTGAATCCAGCTAGCACCGACAGCCTGGCAGCACACCACACCACCAGCTGGCTGCAAACATAGCCAGCCTGCCCACGTAAGCGAGAGCACCGTATAAAGAATCTTGACAACTAAAGCAGCTTGTATTTTCGGGGTCAGAGGCCACTCCATAGTCGCTCAAAGAGGAGTACTCAATGACTTGAGCCTCCTTGCAAGGCAATTGCCTGCGCAGGACCTGGGACGCTTGATGCTGCTATTGTGCTGATGCTCACAGCACAGGAATCCGTGTTTTTTCAGGCTTTTCACATAAAAAAATTGAATTTTAGATAAATATGCGTCCATGTCCTTTCAGTGTGCTGCTGTGCATCTAACAACACCATGGCGTGTGACTGTGTGCAGGCTGCAAAAGCAGTTTGCCAATGCCAGCACGGTACAAACATCTGTCTTCAGAATAACGTAGCGCACTTTTAGTCGTGTTCAAGATGCTACCCGATTCAGAAATGTGAGCAGCAGCAGGTAAAATGCTGTGACTGTCATCCTTTGCATGATTCGTCAATCAAGGTGTTGCGTTTTGTATCTGATGATATTTGGGGCAGTTCTGGAAGATGTCGGATGGTGTCACCGTGTATTGCTGCTTTTCTTGTCAAGTCTTGGGATGTGCGCAATGCATGCAAACATTCTGGAGCAGTGCTCCCTCCTCTTTCCGCCCCGGTGGGGCGCGGGGCCGATGGCGCTGATGCTATGGCTTGAATGGGTAATATGATGATGATGATGATCCTTTGCATGAGAGCCTGCAGGCCAGGCTTTCATCATCATCATATTACCCATTCAAGCCATAGCATCAGCGCCATCGGCCCCGCGCCCCACCGGGGCGGAAAGAGGAGGGAGCACTGCTCCAGAATGTTTGCATGCATTGCGCACATCCCAAGACTTGACAAGAAAAGCAGCAATACACGGTGACACCATCAGACATCTTCCAGAACTGCCCCAAATATCATCAGATACAAAACGCAACACCTTGATTGACGAATCAGCCATGGACAAAACGCTGCGCAACTTTTCAGCGCAACCAGGCAGGGATCTGATCTCAGCAAACATATCATCCCTCTGAGCAGAAGTAGCAGGGCAATCAAACATGAAGTGTGACAAAGACTCAACTTCTGCACCACAACAAGGACATCCTGAAGTGGAGTTAGCTCTGCGACCGCCAAACTGACTAGTACGCTCATGTACACACAGGCCAGGCTTTGCTATGCTGTTTGTGCCTGATCTCTTTCTAAAGGGCTCGTCACAATGATGAATACCGCCCAGAGGGCACTACACACAACGCATCATTATGTAATCCACACGCCCCCATTTCCAGATACATGCCTACAAACGTATTGGACACACCACCAATGATGAATACCGCCCAGCAGGCACTACACACACGGGATCATTATGTAATCCACAGGCACCCAATACCATGGTGCAGGGCTGCTGCAGTAGTGCAGCAATGCGGTGACAAGTCAATCAGACCTTCTGACGTTTTGCCGCAGAGGTCTGTGCACTGAGTGCGGGCCGTGCTAGCTGCAGCTTGCGCGGCCGCGGTATAGATGGCATGGCCGGCTGCCGTCTAAACGTGACCTGCCGTTTCTCAGGCAGCGCAGCCTTCAAGCCAGCGAAGTTTGACAGGATGCTGCGCACCGGCACCTGCTGCTTGACTACACCAGTTAGGCTGCAGTTACGCAATTGCCACAAAGTCGTTGCCAGGCAGCAGCTTGCCGTCAATCACACTGGCCTGCGACATGTCAGGCCCAAATGACAGCAGCTCTTCATTGGTGGTGTGTCCAACACGTTTGTAGGCATGTATCTGACACACGTAGTGCATGTTGGTTGTGCATTTCACTAGCTGCGTCGCTACATGCCTAACAGCTGCAGATTGGTTGCTGCTAGCTGATGCTTCAAGTGACCTGGTGTCTGTCCTGGCACTGGCACCTCACCGGCACTTTGAGGGGTGCTGCTGTCTTGCCTGGATCACCACATTTTACCACGGCATTACCACAGTTGCTCCACAGGCGCGGGGTGGCTGCCCAGGTGCTGGCGAGTGACCGGTTCCTGGCTCACTGCCGACTGCCTGTCTTCTTTCCGCGTCTCCCCCCTGTTTGTAACGAACTGCACACACTTTCTAAAGGGCTCGTCAGACGCTGCGTCATCGCCATATACGAACTACTGTGAAGCACACGAAATGTACAATTGTTTCGTACCCTTACCTACAGTTGGCTTGCTGCACAACTGCTCCGTGCTGACCTGGCAAGTGCCAATTCTGTTCTGCCACGTAAGATGCATGTCTATGTCAACGTAGAGGCTCAAAACAACTTTGATCCGGTGTATCTTAAAGAGACTCTGCAATCCACTCGAAGTCCGAGCGCACAACAGCGCCATTGCTACCATGCAAACCTACTGTGCTGCCCGAGATCGTCTCGCTGTGCTGGCCGGACACCTCTCCTCATTTGGTATGCTGCTTTCAGTGCTTTACGCCTCCACTACTCTTGCGTCTTATGGCAGCCGATGCTGACCAGTGCCTTGGCTGATGTGATGCTGTAACTGGTGCTGCTGCTGCTGCTGCTAGATGAGGGAGAGCAGCTCATCGGTCGCCAGCCCACTGCAGCGCTAGCTTCTCGTGGACGGACCAGCAAGTTTCCTCAGGCCACCACAGCAGCGGAGTTCCCTGCTGCAGTGCATGATGCCCTGGCTCTGGACAGCCTGCTCACAGCGGAAGAGAAGGCGATCCGCAGACGCGTCAGGGCCTTCGCGGTGAAACGGCAGGCCTCATGTGCAGAGCTTTGCGGACAGAACGTCGCATGCATGCCTGCAGTTACATGCAGCAATTTGCAGCTGCCACATTAGGCAGCCACCTTGTGGTTTTGGTGCATGTTGTGGGCAAGCTGCAGGCCTTGTCAAAGCTTTCACTGCTAGCATGGCTGGCTGCTGTGAGCTAAACTTGCTGGCTGCATGTATCTGTGTTGCAGGAGTCAGAGATTGCGCCCATCATCACAGGTGATGCAAGAACGAGCTGTGTATACATGTACAGTTGTTGTACAGCATGGAGCAGCTGCAGGCTTTCCTGCATGCAGTTCTTGCACATCATGGTGATGCCTTGGTCCCTGCAGGTTGGCCTTCCTGCAAGCAGCATTGCTGCATGATGTTGGCAGCAAGCACCGTCAGCAACCGGCTTGTCAGGTCGTTCCTCCTGCAGCAGTTTTGTTGCATGCGTGCCATCACCATGTCATACCGCATGACTGTTGTCCTTTTGCCGTTTCACTGACAGAGTTCTGGGAGCGTGCTGAATTCCCGTTTGAGCTGGTGCCGAAAATGAAGACGCTGGCCATTGGAGGCGGCACCATCCAGGGCAACGGATGCGCGGTGAGGGGCACAGCAGCCGCATTGTTGCATGCAGGCCGCAGGCAGCTGTGCAACAGCCGTGTTGACGGCTCAAATCGGCAGCCACAGCGACAGCGTTAGAAGGGTTGTGGTTGCCGCAGCCGTGCTTGCGCGTGCAGTGTGGCCTCCTGCAAGCTACGAGCTTGCAGAGGCAGTGCCTGCGTGCCAGTCACATCCATGAGCAAGCACACTCCAGCGTCGCTGCAGCCGCTGTTGCAGGGCCTGCGCATGCTCTGTGCCCTCGTCATTCGTGTGCGTGTGTGCATGCTGCAGGGCCTGAGCATCACGGGGGCCGCCATCGCCACCATGGAGCTTGCGCGCGTCGACGCCAGCTGTGCCACCTTCTACCTGGTGCACACCTTCCTGGCCATGCTCACCATAGCCATCATGGTGAGCAGGAGCGGGTACTCTGTTTAAACTGCTGCACAAGCAGCACCAATGGCAGCAAATTGCAGACTAGCCGACCAGCTTGGGGGGTTCGGCACGCCAGCGCACACCAGCTCCTGGTGTGGTGCCTCATGTGATGCAATGTTCTTCACACAGCAGCTAGCAGATCATGCAACTCCAGCTAGCCAGCCAGCTGCTGGCAAGCATGTGCCTGCGCCCCCCGGGCTGCACTTTTGTTCACCAAGTGGTTGTGCCTGCAAGCTGCCTGCCTGCCCGCCCGCCTGCCCGCCTGCCCTGTGCACGACTTGCTGCAGGGCAGTGAGGAGCAGAAGTCGTCCCTGCTGCCAGGCATGGCCAGGCATGACCTGGCGGGCTGCTGGTCACTCACAGAGCCCAGCAACGGCAGCGACGCCAGTGCACTCACGTGCAGGTGTGGGGCCTGACAGGCGGGCAGTGCAGCAGCAGCAGCAGCAGCAGCAGCAGCAGTGCTGAATGGGCATGCAGCATTCAGAGGCAGGCGGGCTCTTCAGGGGTGGCAGGTGGCAACACGCATTGACGCTGGGCTGTGTCCCTGGGGTCACAGAGCAGCAGGTGTGGCGCCCACCAAGGCGAATGGGACCACAGCAGCAGCAGCAGCAGCAGCGTGCCCCACTGCGCTCCTTTGCACTTCTGACACTCATACTTTAATAGTGGTTCTCTCGCCTTTCATGCTGCCTGACTGCAGACACTGCCAGCATGCAGAGGTGTGTCCGCTTACAATGCTTGCTGCTGGCCTGCTTCCTTGGCTGCAGTGCCACCAAGGTGGACGGCGGCTGGCTGCTGGACGGGCAGAAGCGCTGGATTGGCAACGGCACCTGGGCTGACGTGGTGGTGGTGTTTGCACGCAGCAGCCTGGACAATCAGGTGGGCAACCAAGGAGGTGGCAGCACTGAATTGTGGAATGTTTGAAGTGGCGAGCAGAGCACAGGGCAGACGACAGGAACACAGCAATCACATGGCCATCAGGTGCAGGTGCCTGCGCTCCTCTCTTACCCGTTGCCCTCTGCTTGCCCCGCAGGTGAACGCGTTTGTGGTGCGCAAGGGCACGCCAGGCTTCACAGCCACCAAGATCGACAACAAGATTGCACTGCGCTGCGTACAGGTGCGGGGGCGCAGGCACGTTTTGCGCAATCATCTGCTGCCGCATGCTTTGCGGGTGTTTTGCAAAGCCCTCAGTGCCTGTAGCGGTGCCAATGCAGCTGGCAACCCATATAGGTCTTGTGCCAGCCTTTTACAACAGCTGTCCTGTCTCAACCTGCCATGCATGCTGCTAGATGCACCCTTCACTTGCTGGGCCCTTCCCCATACCTGGTCCAACTGTGCTTGCTGCTGTGGTGTGGTGTCGTGCTCCGTGCCACACTCTCGCAGAACGCGGACATGCTGTTTGAGCGCTGCTTTGTGCCTGACAGCGCGCGGCTGCCCGGCTGCACCTCGTTCAAGGACACCAATAAGGTGCTGGCGCAGTCGCGCATCATGGTCAGCTGGCTACCCGTGGGCATGGCCATGGGGGCGTACGACATGGCAGCACGGTGAGGCGCCGTGCTACGTGCCTGCTGTTGCGCGCGATGTTGCGCTTCGAGTGTGACCTTCAAAGGCTCATACCATCTGAGCTGGTGACTGGACCCACGTGTAACTACTCTCTCTCACAAAGGCGACATGGTTGGCTGCGCGCAAAGCACGGCGTGCCTGTTTTCCCTACGAAAGGCCGTTTGTTCCTTTGCCTGTTGCACATGGTGCTCCCCGCCTGCATAACTCCACTGCCTGCCTGCCTGCCTGCCTGCCTGCCTGCCTGCCTGCCTGCCTGCCTGCCTGCCTGCCTGCCTGCCTGCCTGCCTGCCTGCCTGCCTGCCTGCCTGCCCGCCCATCCAAACTCCATTTCACTCTCTTTTCAACTCTGCAGCTACCTGCATGAGCGGCATCAGTTTGGCACCCCGCTGGCCTCCTTCCAGCTGATGCAGGAGAAGCTGGCACGCATGCTGGGCAACGTGCAGGTGGGCAGGCGGCCGACACTGCAAGCGTGGCGGGGATGCGCATCCCTGCATGCAGAAGTTTGTGGTGCTGGTGGTGCTGGCTGCGTGCATTGCAGTGCTGTTGGCATTGTAGCAGTGTGGCAGTAAGGGAGGTCACAGGAAACTGCATTGTAACTGAGCTTAGGGCCTGTGCAAGCTACAGTGCGGCTTGTTGTTGCGAGCATTGTGGTGCAGGGAGGCAAGCGGTGTGTCTCTTGTACAGCAGGGGCGGCTGCTGCGCATGCCGGGCACGTACGGGTCTGATTGCTGCCTGGCGATGTGTGTGCACTGGTAATGGCGGCTGACTCAGGCAGGGGTGTGTATGCGTGTGGTACTTTGCTTGTATGAGCAGGCAGCGTGAAGAAGAAGCCGCCCGGGTTGGCTGTACCACTTCACCCAAGCTTGCACCAGGAACAGCGTGCACACATCGACTTGCTGTGCTGTTGCCGCTCACTGGTGTGCTGCTCATGGCGTGCTGCTGCCGCTCAACCGCCTCCCCACCTGTTGCGCGTGCAGGCCATGTTTCTGATGTCGTGGCGGCTGACCAAGCTAGCCGAGGCGGGGTCGATGAGCCACGAGCAGGCCAGCCTGGTCAAGGCCTGGAACACGCTGCGCGGCCGCGAGGTGGGGCCCTCTCGGCTGCAGCGTGGGCGAGGGGGGCTGCCCAACAGGACAACCAGAGGGGATGTGTCAGTGCGCGGCATGTATGGCAGTGCGGTCATTTGTGCAACAAATTTCTGTGCTTGGGAATGAGAATGGCATGTTACGCTGGTGATGGGGTGCAGGACGGCAGGGTGATGGCGCAGCTGCCGCTGCTCACACATATGCTGGGCAGGGGAGGTGCTGCATGCCCCAGTAGGGCTCATCGGTGCTGTCAATACGGCTGGTGCTGCTACAGCTGCACTTAGCTATCGCTGGCCGTCTGCATTGCCGCCTTCCCTCTGCCTGCCCTTATAGGTTGTGGCGCTGGCTCGCGAGGTGCTGGGCGGCAACGGCGTGCAGGCTGACTTCCACGTGGCCAAGCAGTTCTGTGACATGGAGGCCATCTACACCTACGAGGTGCGCCCGGTGGGGAGGGGGAGTGACGTGGTGAGACGGCAGGTGCAGCAGTAGGCCATGATGCCACGCAACTTTGTGGCATGGAGGCCGTACACGCTCATGAGGTGACCTCGCTGACTTTGATGGTGTGGTTGGGACGCCTGCGCCCTGGGTAAGAGCCTGTGCTTGGTGTGAGGTGGAAAAGGGGTTGTTGGGGATCGTGAGACGAATGACATGTGCCTGGTCTAGGGAGATGCTCGAGGCAGTGGCTGATATGCGGGAGCGTTTGCATGAGGCTGTGTGCAGCACTGAAGGCGCTGCGCATACGCTGTAAAGGCTTTGAGGTGTGTGCAGCCGGGGCCTCACGTCCACTGCTCCTCCTGCTGCCACTGCGGCTGCTGCCGCTGCTGCCGCTGCTGCCGCTGCTGCTGCTGCTGCTGCTGCTGCTGCTGCTGCTGCTGCAGGGCACGTACGAGGTGAACATGCTGGTTGCCGGGCGTGGTGCCACGGGCATCAGCGCCTTCAAGGCCACCAGCAAGGCCAACCAGCGGGGCGTGACCCAGGTGCAGGCGTGAGGGGAGGGGGGAGGGCCAGTGCGGCAACTGTGATTGCCAGAGCAGCCTGGTGCAGCATGTTTCTGCCAGCACGGCAGGCTCAGCAAGCATGGTGCTGGCTGCATGCAGCTGGCCGTGGCGGGGTTGTGTGGTGGCCAGGGGCTCTGCCCGTGGTGGCAGGCCGTACAGGACGGTGTGCTTGCACTGCTGGTGGGGCCGTGCAGGGATGCACCTTGCAACT
The DNA here is from genome assembly GCA_014080715.1 of Scenedesmus sp. NREL 46B-D3. Taxonomy (NCBI): domain Eukaryota; kingdom Viridiplantae; phylum Chlorophyta; class Chlorophyceae; order Sphaeropleales; family Scenedesmaceae; genus Scenedesmus; species Scenedesmus sp. NREL 46B-D3. The sequence continues at coordinate 12,533 of JACERP010000249.1, forward strand.
GGTGTGTGCTGTGGCCAGCAGCGGGGTGCCTGCAGTGTCTGCTGGCATGCGAGGCATGCTGTCACTGTACATTTTCTGGCTGCTGGGGTCAGCCCGATGGTCTTCAAGACAGCTGTGCATGAGGATGAGATGGTGAAACGGTCACCTGGGTAGTATGCGTTGATGATTGCGTTGAGCTGCCTGATGCCCGTGAATCACTCAGGAGGGTTGCAGCGGTGGCTCGAGGTTGCATGTGTGGGTCCTGAGTCGGGTTGCTCTGTGATGTGAACACAGTGCCACAACACCCCTCTTCTGCACGGGGTTGCCAGGGCCGCAGCAGGCATGTATGCAATCGTCTGACTGTTGAATGGAACAATGTTTTTTGAACATACACTGTGCATTGTGTGGTGTCATGGTGGTGTCATGGTGTGCGTGTTGAGGCAGTGACTTTGGCGGCCAAAACAGCCGACTGAACGGTGTGTGCATCTGTGGTTGTGTGTATTGCCTCTGCCAGCAATTTGGCGGGCGTGTGAAATGCGCTAGTTTGTTTGTGTGAATAGCTTGCTGCATTACAGCGGCATGCAGTACCCTGGCTGTGAGTGCCACAACATGGTGTTGAGGTTGTGATACCCATCTGCTGTAGCGGCATCTGCTCAGACATGTTGTGGTCTGAACCCAGTTTTGCTTGCCTCGCGTATGCTGTTACGGGGGGAGCTGTCTCAGCTGACCTAAACATGGATTCAGCTGCAGCACTAGCTAGTAGCAGCCAGGAGCACAGCCACCATGTGACGCTTTGAGGAGACTGTAGTTACCTGATCGATTGGTGGTTTGGTCGGGGGATGGGGTTTGGTAGGTTGGGTGACAGTTCGGGGGCTGCCGTAACGTGGATATTGGGCCGCAGCAGCCCTAGTTCTACAGGTTTGTCCTGACAGCGAGGTACATTTGGTGATTAATGAAGCTGTCACACTGCCTCCGTTGCTCGTCGGAATGTGCGGTTGAAGGATTTTAGGTTGTCGCGCGCGATCGTTAACCCCAGGCTAACGCGCTACTGTTGCCATAGTCTCTGACATTGCGCGCGCTAACTCAAGCTAAAGTTAGCCCAGGCTAGTGCACGATTTAGCGCGCTAACGTCGATTAGCCAGACGAGCGAAGTCTCGTTAGCGTGTCACGCTAACGTTAGCGCAGAGGGCAGCGTGCTGTTGCAGGGCGACAAAACCATGCTTATCAAGCACGATTACCACTCAGAATCCAAACGATGTTTACACCTACACTCGTCCGGGGAGCGTCGCTGTGCGGCGCCGACGCTGACGTTTACTCCCGGCTGGTAGCAACAGTATGGCGACAAATTCACCCCTGCAGTTCACCCAGTCGTCGTCAGTCCGTACGAATCAGACTGCACCTTTTCCGTTAAACATGGACCTGTGGCCTAAAAGGATTAATCTTCCCAACGACGTAGTCGCAAGCGCTGATGGCAGGTCGTCATGCTGCAGCATGCAGTGACCTGAGCTACTTTCAATTTGGGTTTGAGCTAGTACTGCAAGCGATGAGGTGTAAACTTTATGTGCTTCTGCCATGATCGCCTTTACATGCTGCACCTCGTGACGCAAGTCAGCTGGCAAGCAGCATAATAAAAATTAGCAGCATGCACCGTGACGGCGTTGCTGTTCCATGAAGCCGGGCCTTTCAATAGACGGTGGAAGACATGCATGTATAGACATAGACGATAGACGACAACACTCTGCTGTGAAAGAGGTTGTGTGTGTATGCAGTACCGGTTGTGCAAACTTCCTCAGACTTCCACGATTGTGTGCACATTGCGCGATATCGCCATCGCGACAGCCTACCGTCCTTCAACCCACACTCCGACGGGTAACGGAAGCAGTTTGACAGCTACATTAAGCACCTAATGTACTTCACTGTCAGGACAAACTGGTGGAACAAGGGCTGCTGCGACCCAACAACGGTTAACCCCCTTACCGCAGCGCTAGCCCCCAGACTGTCACCCCACCAATCAAACCCGGTGCCCCAGACCAAAACACCAATCTATCAGGCGACTGTATTCTCCTCAAACGGACATAGGTGCCTATAGGTGGCAGCACTTGTGAAACAGCATCATTGATGGCGCATGACTCATGCATGATGTGCAGCACATGTGTTGAACAACGTCTGCAGTGAGCAACTCACTGGGCTTGCCCCAGTACCAGAATATCAAACAATGTAGTTGATGGTGTGAACAGGTTTATCCTTTAGTCAAGTTGCAACAAACCAAACCGGTTGACAAGTAACAAATAACGGCTTCAGCTGTGGCGGTGAACATGCACCACAGCAAACCTTACATGTACCAGACAATGCATAAACGAGCCAAGGTTAGATCCCAAATAATGTACAACAGCATATATACATGCAACACAGTGCTTGAACTCTGGCACATCACTCCACACAGCAAGTGCGCAACCAGCCCTGGAGGCCGTGACCTGCCGAGGCTGTGGAGACTAATGACGCAGCATCCTGCACATGCCAAACTGAATGCAGCGGTCAGCTCTGAGCTTGAGCTGCTGACGTCACAGTTCGAAGTTGCTGAGCACCTTGGACTCCAAGTGGCTGCCATAGCGGATGGGCTGGAACAGCGGCGGTTGGCCACTGGCCAGCAGCAGCAGCAGCAGGACCAGCAGCGTAAACACAAGGTTCAATGGATCCCTTGAAAGCCTTTGCAGGCATATGACCTGCTTGCATGTTGCCCTCCCGTTGGAGTAAGTTTTACCAACCCACTACGCCAGCTAAGTCAGCATCGCCGCAGCCAGCAGAGCTTTGTTGTGGCAAACAATAACCACCACTGCCCTACAGCGGGGCTCGAACTGAGCAAACCAAACCCCGTGCCGGCAGGTTGTGTGTCACAGCAGCAACTCTCTGCAATGCTGCGGCACAATTGTCATCACTGCCGTACGCAGTGCTGCCGGCAGGTGAGTGACAAACACAGCTGACCACATGCCGGCGGCAACCTGCAGGTCATACATACAGTCAGCGACTCACTTGCAGAGCTGAGGTGCGGGCGCCACAACTGCCTCAAAGCAGGGCTCGTAGAAGAAGGGCGCCGACACACGTGAGGTGTCACGTGCAGTGTTGAGCACACGGTGCAGTGTGGCCCTGTACATGCCATTGGTCAGCACCTGGCAGGAGGATGTGTTGGCAGCAAGGCCAGGCTTATGTGGGCACCTGGTTGGAACTTGTGTTGGAGACTGCTGCTACAGGACTTATGGTTACCAGTGGGACAACTCTCTGCTCAATGCAAGCAGACAGCTCAGTACCGTGCTGGTGGGACGCCAAAATCTTTGCTGTGGCGACTGACGCCTGCCAGTCTTGTGCACGCACCTGGAACATGTCTCCTATGTTACACACGAACGTGCCTGGCAGTGGCGGCGCATCCACCCACTGGCCAGCAGTGTTCTTCACCTGGGCAACACGTCAGGCAGGTGCATGCGGCTGTCAGCTGCACAAGCTGCAAGCATGCAATGGAACAGGGGAGTGCATTCCAACCACTGTCACACCTTCTCCTCCAGAAGCCATGCACGCATCCCAAAAGTCATGTAGTAGTGCAAGTGTTGAACACCTTCGTCAGTGCATCCCCAATGGGGTGCAGGCTACGAGCTTGTCACCAAGTGACCGGGCCCACCTGCAGTGCAGTTACGTGGGGGTCCTGGTTGACAAGCGTGAGCAGGCCGTAGTCGCAGTGCTCGCCACAGCTCAGCTGCACGTCACGCCCAACCTCACTGCCAGCAGAAGCAGCTGCGGTGGACACATACGGGGTGATGTGCGGCCGGCACTAGTGGTGAAGTCAACGGTGCAGGGTCAGACATCACCTCGGTTCCCAGCTAGAATTCGGGTTGCTGGTGAAGCTTCAGGTTGCAGTGTCAAGTGCCCTGACATGACAGCTTCACTGTGGCTTCCTCATCAGCATGTGCATCATGAATGGCTACCTATACAGGTTACGCTGGGTAGTTTGCCACCAGTGTTGACCACAAACACGGACACTGCTGATGTGCTGGTCCCACTCATTTCATCTAGCAGTAAAGCATCAGGCCAGGGGTTGCAAGCAGTGACGCCATCAAAAAGCAACATGACACCACTGGTCTAGTCTGCAGACGCACATCCACACCCACCTTTCTGCTGCTGGCCCACCTGCTGCAGTGGCGGGTAGTGGATTACGCGTGCCACCCAGTAGCTTCCCTCAGGGCCGGCCAGCTGCCCAGCAAAGAACCCCTCAGGCAAGCCCAGGCCCAGGGCTATGCCCCGCAGCAGCTGATGTCCCAGGGTCAGGCAGGCAGGGATGTACGCTCGCAGTGCAGAGCTGAATCCTGGCACTTGATCTGGCCAGAGATTGGGGCCATGTATCACCGAAGGCGCACGATCTGCGGCCTGGATAGCAGGGCAAGGCAGCAAATCAAGCACCTTCACATGGTGGTAAGGGTGTTTAACAGACAGTGCCTGAGATAGCCCCAGGATTGGTCGATGCAGCTGCCAGCGCCGGGCGTGGCGGCCAGAAGCACGCACGGGCGTGTTGTTGACGAATGTGAGGAAGCTTGCCGATCGCAGACCGCAGTGCAGAGGGTTGACAGGAAGGGGGCAACAGGCAGGTGCTTCAATACCATCTCTCAACATGTCTGCTACTGCAGTGCCAGGCCACCGCGAAGCGCACGCTGCACAGGCAGAGGAACACCAATCTCCACCCGACAGTTCTCCTGCCACGCCTGTCCTGCCCACCCTCGACGCATCCGCACACCAATGCCTGGATGACGGCAAGCAGAAGATACCCTGCACCTAGAGCTACAGGCAGCATCAGTGTGCCCACACCTTGACAGCTACTGCATCCTCCTCCCTGAACAGGTCCAGAGCCTCGTGCCAGTCTGGCGTGAAGCCAGCTTCGTGCCTCGTCACATTCAGCCCCAGCGGCTGGTAGCCGCGGTAGTGGCTGGCTGGGCCCAGCGCCAGCGACGCCTTCACATCAGCCTGCTTGCGAGATCATGACAGAGCAGCATCAAAGCACGAGAGTTGCAGCGTGAAGCAGCGAGGATGGAGGAAAGCCTGATGCTCATGCAGCAGGCTGGCGGTAGCTGCTGGCATTGCTCAGCAGCAGACAACTTCCGTTCAATCAGCCTGCATGTGCAACAAGTCATGAGCAAAGCCATACGCAGGATAGGGGCAGGACGAAGAACAGATTACGGGCGACTGATCACTGCCCTCGCCAGGCTAGCTTCAACGGTTGGCAGAGCTGACGACCGGCATTGAACGGTTCAAACCCATCCTGCTTGCACATGGTACAGCAATAGGCAGGTGCTCGCTGTGTAGCATTCTGCTGTGGATGTGGGAAGGTTACTACATTGCCTGAGACTGTAGCACCTGTCCAAGATGAGTAGGCCTAGTTACTGCCTGGCCTCTGCACACTGAGCTACTACCGTACTGTCTGTGTGCAAGTTGTGGTGGCATCAGGGGCAGCAGGCGGTGAGCTCTGGTTGTAAATGTATGCGTTTGGCACTCGTTCACCGCTGGATGGCGCTGCGCAGACTCACAGGCAAGGCGAACCACTCGCGCGCCTGCTGCAGGACACCATCCATCACAGGCTGAGGCACGCCTGCAAGCCAGAACGGCACACAAGCGTGAGAGTGGGGAATTGTGTCTCCCAGGACTGCAGCATGTCCTGCCAGGCCCATGTGGCGCTGCAGCTGCTGCACAGCGTGTTGCTGGCATGGTTGCTGCACAAGCCGCTGGCATCACTCAGCCGTTGCCCTTTCACCATCAACCAAGCTTTGTAAGGTGCATGAGGTGCTGGGTGTACTGCTGCAGTGGGCTGCAGGCGGGTGATATAGTGGCTGCAATGTACATGTGTGGCACGCCAAAACACAGGCCCAACTGCACCTGCACCCCTGTTCACGCTCTCTGACCGCTGGCAGCTGCACGGTTGCATGAAAATTTAAGTTCACCGCACCATGGTTGTTGATGTAGAAGAACCCAATGTCCTTGCAAGCGGTATGAAGTGCTTGGGCAGCTGCCTTGACGCTCTCCCTCTGCGCAAGTATAACGCAACAAACAGGTCGTGTCAGCGCCAAGTGATGTTTGAATTGCTCTTTCCTGTATAATCTAAACAACTTCCGGTACTTATCTGAATGGCCACAGCGCTATAAATATGCACAAACTCCTAACTCTGAACTTTGAACATGGCACTCTGATGGCCCATGTTGCAAGCAGCATGCACGTTCTGTAAGATACAACTTACTGGTGCTGTGGCATCCACCAGTGGCCCCACGTCAATGACGGGGAGGCTTGTGAAGCTTCTGGAGCCGATGGATGACTGAAACAGCCGGTTGCAGTGAGCGACAGCACTACGGAACATCTTGCTACTGCTGCACCAGAAGTTGCAACACAAACTGTGCCCACTGACCAAACCTTTCCAATTAACTCGGAAACCTGATCTGGCCGCACAGCCAGCTGCAAAGAGCAGCCTGATCAGTACACGACCTGCGTCCTGCTCCAAACCCTGGGACAAAGCAGGTGCAAGTATAAGCAGGCCACTCGGTAGTAAGCGGACGTACCTAGGCAACACGCACTTGTTGAACTTCAGCTGCCCTGCAACCTTCTACAGGTTACTTTGGCCAGCTTCGCCTTGGCACTGTATGTAATTTAGAGATACAGACCGCTACAATTACGTTGGTTTGCTCGATCTGCGCACTGAAGCTAGTTACGTTGCCCTCTTGAGGCAGAGGGGCGGCAGATACTGTGCTCAGCCAGAAGCCAGCTACCGGAAGGAGCTGTGAACCCCTACTTTGCACCTGGCCTCGAGAAATAGCGTTTCAAGGGTCTGACGGTCAATTAGGGGAGCTTCCCGGGAGCTGCGTGAGCTGAAAGGGGCCTGAGGGCTGAGAAGCAGCAGCACTGACAGCAGCACTGAGCAGCATGCAACATGCAGCAGCGCACACAAGCAGTCTGTCACCAGTTGCAGCTCGCCGGATACAGGCAAGTGATAAACGGATGGGAGCTTTTAAACTTTGCCGTGTAGTTCTACTTGAGCAGGCAGGTACAGCGGTGTCCGTGCGCAGTGCTAGCATGTTTTTTTCTGCTTGCTGTCTGAGTCACTTTTGGTTACAGCGGCCTCGTCTCGCACCTGCACTGGTGACGCTCTTCTAGAAACCTGTTTCCCTCGCCACCGCTGCATGCTCAGCAACTGCTTGTGCACAAATGCGTCTGCTGTGACGTGCTGCTCCACTGCATCCATACCACACATTGGAACAGTCAAATCTGCCATGTGTTCAGTTGTCTCTGCCAAGGAATGACCCTGGTCGAATGATGACCGCCTTGACGGCACATCTCTGCATGCATGCAGAGCGAGCTGAAGGACTGGGCGCGCAACCCCCCCGAGGGGTGCTGCCTGGAGTGCTGCGAGCCCATCACGCAGTGGGTGGTGCTCATGGCGGGGCCAGAGGCAGCAGCAGGCATGCCGCGCCTGTACGAGGGGGAGACCTTCAGGTGCGGCGGGTGGCGGGGGTGTGGTGGGCGCAGCAACAGGGGGCGTGATACATCAAGTCAACAGAGCTGCAGCAGCTGCAGGCATGCAGTGGGCTTCCCAAGGGCAGGGGCGCAGTGCGTAAGTTGCAGGCAACCATCAATGGACACAGTGCTGTGCATGCGTGTGACAGCCGGGGCAGGAGTGGGCGCGGCAACACTATGCAGCAGGAATGACATTGCCAGCAATACGCAGCGATGGTACAGCCAGCAGCTGAGGAGCAGCTGCTGCAGCAGCAACACCATTGGTGTGTTGGTTGAGGGCTCGAAGTGGGTTCCCCAAACCTGTTGCAACAAAATTATGCAACAAAAATATGAGCATATGAGCAAAACATGCTTATTGGTGGCAGCAGCGCGGCCAGCATACAGAAGCGGAGCGCCTCCAGCTGACTGGCAGCTCTGTCGGGCCAGCTACTCAGCATCACACAATGTGTGCCAGCCTGGAACAGCAAGCGCGTCACGCTGGGGGCTGTGTGTATCATGACAGCTGCTGCTGCTGCTCCCCGCACTTCTGATTCTGCTGTTGCCTGTGCTTTGGGGACGCGTGGCACCCCATGCGCCTTGGGCGCTTGCACTCATGTGCAGCTGTGCCCGCTGTCTTGCAGTGCCGCCCTCATATTGACCAGCCATACGTGACATTGCATGTTTCAGCACACTTTGCTCATTCTTGTGCTTACTCTCCCCGACAGGCTGAGCATCAAGTTCAGTGAGCGCTACCCCCTGGAGCCGCCAGAGGTGACCTTCCTGACGCCCACCCCGGTGCACCCGCACATCTACAGCAACGGCCACATCTGCCTGGACATACTGTATGACGGCCAGAATGGCGGCTGGTCGCCTGCGCTGACCATCAACAAGCTGTGCCTGTCGCTGCGGTCTATGCTGGCCTCAAACGCAGACAAGGTGCGCCTGCACGCGCTGCTGGTGCTGCAGTTGCTGGCATACAGCACTGTGCACAGGGCAGGTTGTCTGGACCGGTGTAGGTCAACTGGTGTCAGGCAGCATGTTGTCGCGGCCCTCTGTGGGTGTGCCGGCTGTGAAGTGTGTTGGCAGGTACCTTCGCCACCAGCACCACCAGCAAGCATACGCACACGCTCGCATGCACACACCATCACATCATTATTCTCTCGCACCAAAGCCTCCTCTGCGTTCTGCTTGTGTCAATGCTGCGCCCGCTTGTGATCATCGTGTGTGTGCAGCGGCGGCCGCCTGGTGACCTGGACTACTGCCAACGGGTGGGCGGCAGGTCACCAAAGCTCACGCGCTGGAACTTTGATGATGACAAGGTGTAGGGCGTGGGCACACAGCCAGCTATCCAGCAGCAGCAGCAGCAGCAGCAGCAGGCCTGCCAAGCATTACAGACTGGCATGCAGGGCCCTCGTCATCATGGTTGACACCGTGTGATGTGGTTCAGTGTGCTCAGCGCCACGCCAGGCTGTAGGAGTTTTTTCTCTGCCGCAATGCAAGCCTGCAGGGAAGGTGGCGCACACAATTGGAAGGGTGTGCTTTGGTTGCAGCAGCCATGCCTGGCAGCTCTGCTGCACCCATCATCCAAAGCTTGCACATCCCGCACGGCTACAGCAGGCTGCATGGTGTGGGTCTGCTGAAGGCGGGGTGTGGCACCTTGTGCAGGCGGCCGTATTGTAGGCTACAATTGGTGTCTGTGTGCATGCAGAGGTCTATCAGGCAGGGATGCATAAAGTTACTAATGCTTGAAGGCGCAGCTGCCCATGGCACAGCAGCAGCTCGCAAGAGTGCATTTGGCGCAACATGTACGGTGGTGTTGTGCTATCTTATATTGGCATAGGCATGTGACCCCCAACTGACGTAGCGTCCTATATGGGGTGCCGAGGCCAATGGCATAGGCATGTATGTAGAGCTCCCGTGGCTACTTCATGCATGCGTAGAAGGGGCAAGGGTTGGTTAAACGTGTATGAGTATGTAATAGGTACAGCTGTTGAATGGAACAGGGTGGCAATCATACTTGTGTGCACACGGATCTGTACAACTATCTTCAAAGAATTCACTGCCTTGCTCATGCACATCGACGCTGCATGGCCTCATCATGATCATGTTACCCAATCTTGAGTGCATGGCATGCACGCAAAGGAGTGACCGATAGCTAGTGTGCAATTTGTAACCCAATTTGTGATTGCAGGATAAAAATGGTACAGTATGATATTTGCTGCTTGTGTTGTGCTTGCTCTGCCTCCCTTCATCCCTTCAGCTGACTTTTTTTGACGTTTTAAGCCCCATTAGCCAACGTATGGCTCCTTGCGGGGGTGGGCCAGAGGCCCTACTTTGGTACTTGGTACAAAAAAGAGTTGCAGGAAACAACATACGCAGACGTGGCAGCCACTGCTTCAAGGCATGGCCACAGCGTCATCATCATCATCATATTACCCATTTAAGCCATAGCAACAGCGCCATCGGCCCCGCGCCCCACCGGGGCTAAAAAGGCCACAGCGTCAGTGGCACAATGTTGGGCAACATCTGGAGCAACATGGAGGTGGCAGCAGCAGCAGCAGCAGCAGCGGTGTTGCAGGCGAGGTTTAAGCGCTGCAGTGTCCTGCATGCGCGTAGCTTGATAGATGCTGTCTTAGCACTGCAGTCTTCAGCTCGGCAGGTTTATCGAGCAATGTGCATCTAGGGTTTTTTCGGACAGTCAGCAGGCTGTTGTACTGTTGTACTGCTTTACTGCTGTACTGCTTGTTTCTGGCACTGTGCGTTTTTTTGATTTCTGCCAGCGTGATTGTGTGCTATTTTTTAGTTTGCAGCTGTTTCAATCATCATGTCAGCAGCCAGTGGGCCCATGCATGATACATGGCGTAACGCATTCTTGGGTCAGCACGGCTTACACCCTGCGTATGCAGACTTTGCCAGGGATGGGTATGACTTCCTTTTCATGCGCTGGTGTCTGGATGAGTGGAACTACTTTGAGCATCAAGTGGACTACTTGACAGAAGGGGTTGAGGTACTGGGGTGCTTGCATCCTGGCGGTGTTGGTGAGGTGGAGTACTTCCTGTTGCGGCGCCTACCGGGTTTTGCATCCTTTGCAGTACTGCGTTTATGCTGCGCTGTAGCAGTAATAAAAGTTATATTGTTACATTGGTAGACGCAACGCAGCTGGAACCCTCCAGCAAGGTCAACCCGAAGGCAACAAGACAAAACAGGAACGGGTGGGAAGGGCGGGTGTCGCGAAGCGACAAAACAGGAACATAAAGAGCCCTGCGGTAAGCGAAGCATAAATCACCAGCTGTGGCAGTGCCACTGCCAGATCAAAACCCTAAACCAAGAACCCACCCAGCACAGCCCACCCAAAGAAGGGACTGCTTTGCTGGCATAAACACCATAAATGGTGAATTTATGCTGCGCTGTAGCAGTAATAAAAGTTACGGCAACCACCCCAAACACGCACGCAAGAACGCGTCACACGTACAGAGTGATCCCCGCACCCGCTGCCACCATCCATTGGTACAGCAACCGCACAGCACCATCACCAGGCACAACGCGAGCATACAAATCAATCATGCCTGCAGACTTCCACTTCAGCCAGACACGAACGGTCTCACGAGACACACCTGCAGCCATCATAGCCGACACAGCGCCAATGCGCAGAGAATGAGAAGTGAACCCAGCCACAGAACTCACAGCACCGTACTGCTGTACAAAGCTGGACACTTGGTCATCCACAAAAGTTTCGCTCAACTGGCGCCGTGGGGACCCCAAAGGGGCCAACAGCGGCCTGGCAGGCGCCCAAGTGCGCCGCGCGAAGGAATGCTCATACAGCAGCCTAAAGACACGGCGCCAGAAATCGCCCCCATTTGGGCCACGCACAGCACCCAGGTGTAGGGGAATCACCCAATCTGAAAACGAACGCGGCTGCAACCGCCGCTTCAGCACTTGCGCCCGCAGCACAATGCTACTGCTGCTGACCTGCAGATCACCAACCGTCAAACTTGCCAGGGAAGTCCCTCGCAGCCCGGTCATCATGCCCAGCAGCACTGTGACCACCGGCAGCTGCGACACATGGGCAGTGGCGGACCCACTGCTGGCATGCAAGGGCACCACCGCAAGCAACGCACGTTCCATCATACCAGCCAGAACAGGCTGGCGCTCCACCACCGGGGCTGCTGGTACAAGAATACGGCCCAAGCCACTCATGAACAACCTGTGCTGCGCATTGGTAACAACCGGCGCAGCAAGACCCAGCAAGTTGTGCACTCCGTTGATGGCAGACACCATACAGGCCAGCGAACTGGCTCCTACAGAACCTGCGTGTGCCTGGCTCGCCACAAACAAATGCACTGCCTCGCGAGAAGCGGGCAAGCACGGCAGCTCCGGATCATGCTCACAGCAGAACTCGGCAAAGACACGGAACGTGGACATGTACTGAGTCGAGGTGCCATCTGCAAACGCATGACATAGCGCGCTGAGCAGCACGCCATGCTCAGCACCGTCAGCTGCTGGATACAACCGGGCAACTGCCCACTCACACAATGGCAGCCATGGGCTGCCTGAAACCCGCGCATCGCAGCTGTACCTCGCTGCACCTGCTGCTCGCCGCGGCCTAGCCCGCTCACTCAGCAAATCCAGCACCTGAGCACCAGACAAACTGCTGTCAGCTAGCCCTCCAGCCGCACCGCCAGCAGCGGCCATTTAGCGCGTATCAAACCCCTGGTCCCTCGCCTGAACATTGCACCCAGCGGCAGGCAGCGGACAGACTTAGCACGGGAGAGCAGCACAGGATACCAGGCGGACGAAGGGAAGTCGGGCACGAGCAGGGTGCAAGCCACGTGCCTCATGCAGTGCAGCTTCTTCAGCACCCGGCCGATGTAAGCCCAGGGGGGCGCACAGTATGCATTTTCCCCTTCCCAAGACTGCTGCAAAGCATTTGCCCCTAATGCTCCGTCGCTCCCCAACATGCTGTAGAACCTAGGCAGCTTAGCATTGTCAGCAGCTGCAAAGAGGTCAACACTGTGGGGCCCGTACCAAGCCTCCAGCTGCCTAAACACGCGTGCATCCAGCAGCCATTCCGCATCACTCTTGAAACGCGACAAAGAATCTGCTGGATTGGCCTCAGACTTGACCAGCCTGGGTAGCAGCGTGATGTGCTGTCGATCACACAACCAAAAGATCTTGCGCAGCACCCGCATGAGGTCAATGCTTGCAGAGGCCCAGTGCTTGATGCCATAGTAAGCAGCCGAATTATCAATCACACACTCCACAACCTGCTGCTCCAGCAAAGGCCGCGCAGCGCGCAAAGCCAAACGAACTGCTGCTAGCTCCCTGACCATGATGTGCTTGCGCCGCATGCCAGGGGTCCAACGTCCCTGCCGCTGCAAAACCTGGGACCCTGCTTGCACAATAGCGCCCCAACCCTCATCTGAAGCATCCGTGATCACAACACGCGACGCTGTTGGGGGCCAAATACAACTGCCATTCCAGCGGCGAGGAAAGGCTGCCAGCAACTTCACGTCACGCACTGCCTGGTTGCTGAGCTTCACCTTGTCAGCCCAGCTGCCTTTGCCCTTCAATGCTGCATACAGCTCACGGGCAAAGAATTTAGCACCACTGAACGCAAGAGAAACACAAACAGACAGGCCCGCCAGCCGCGCTACTAGCCGGGCAGGTACCCAGCGCGCTGACATGCTGACCTCTGATAGCACCGCACGAGCACACGCTTTGATCTTACTAATTCTGTCATCCGGAATAGAGAAACACCACTTGCAGTATCTACCCACAGACCCAAGTGCAGCTTGCGAGTCTCAAGCTCCCAGGAAGATTTCTTTTCGTTAGCTTTCAAGCCCAAGTAGGTCAGCAGTGCCTTCGCATATGCTACCCCGCCTGGGGCCGTTGGTGCCTGGGGCAAACAGCAGCAGAAAATCATCAAGGAAAATGCGGTGACGAATTGGCGCACTGCTGACCATACCCCCCTCCACAGGCAGCGCAGGGGGATCTGCTAACCAAGCCCCAACCTGCCGACTGAGCCTCATGAACCAGGCTGGTGAACCACTCCAGCCAAACGGTAGTGCCACCATCTGATAGCACACACCCTGCACCTTGAACCCAAAGTATTTTGGTAATCAGGGTGAATGAACATGTGAAAGTAGCCATCTGCCAAATCAAACGTACTCATGCTATCGTGGGGCTGGATAGCCTCACGCAGGGTGTACAGATGGTCATAGACAGTGGGATACTCTGGGCCACATGAGTTGCAAGGCCGACAGTCAACCGCCAGCCTGTAACCCCCTGACTGCTTAGGCACAAGAAACGCAAAGTTGCACCAATCGAGTGAGTCAACAACCTTGATAGCCTCGATGCTCAGATAATGATCACGCAGCGCCTCCCACGACGACAACTGCTCACCATGCAACCACAGCCCCCCGAAATCGTAGGGCTGGGGCGTCTGATCAAACTCTGGAACAACCCCATGCCTCAAGGCCTGCACAAGCTCAGGATCTGCACCCAAAGCCTCCCACCGCTCTGCCAAACCCTGCAACCTTCTCCACATACCCCCTAGTGCTCACCGGCTGCTCCCTCGGCAGCCTGCGACGAATGGCGGGTGTTGTAAGGGTGCCTGCCCCCCTGCTGCTGCTGCTGCTGGCCCAGCCGGCCTCGACGGCACGGCCGCTGCCGCGCCCCTGCCCTGACAGGTTGTAGTCATTAGAAGCCCCCTGCTTGATAGCAGTGGAGGTCTTCTTGTCCCTGTAACTCGCCACGGCATCCAGCACAGAACTGGAAGTGACAGGCAGGTCAGCTGTGCCAGCAATCGCGTTCTCCACCGCTGCGACCAGACCCGGCTCACTGGATCTGTGCTCGCCAAAGAGCTTCAGATAATCCAGCCGCTTCTCCATCAGTCCCAGCACGCCTTTGAACTGCACTTGCAGGACCGCGAAGGCCTTGCGCTGCGCGTCGTCCTGCACTGCTGGGATGATGCGCTCCTGCTCTGCACTACGTCCTTTAGATAGCTGAAGGCACTTGCTGACCAGCGGTACTCATACTGCATGGATGCACTGCCCCCCTGACTCACGGCTACGAAGCCCCGGTCCATGCGCAGATCTAAAAGCGTAGGGGTTATTGGAGCGTTCGCCAAGCGTGGAACTGGGTTATCCTTCACGTGTGGTATGTCGCCAACGGCAGAAGGCAGAATCACGTTGGCGCTAGCAGGGGGCACGACAACAGGAGGCTCAGACGCCCGACTCGAAGAGGCTCTGTCCTCTATACGCGTACTCAAGCGTGCAATTTCGTTCTTGAGTGCCGTGATTTCAGCTTGCATCTCTTCAGCGGAAGCCATTGAAGCGTCTACCACTGCCGCGAAGCGGCAGACTGTTTGTCGCGAAGCGACAAAACAGGAACATAAAGAGCCCTGCGGTAAGCGAAGCATAAATCACCAGCTGTGGCAGTGCCACTGCCAGATCAAAACCCTAAACCAAGAACCCACCCAGCACAGCCCACCCAAAGAAGGGACTGCTTTGCTGGCATAAACACCATAAATGGTGAATTTTTCAGCATGTTACATCTTGCAAGACACAAGCGCAAGCATACAACATGTTGCCTGGCAGACTTTTTCACCTGATGCGCATTGTGATGCATAAAGCATGCTTTGTGTTGGAAGCAGCTAGGTGCATTCATCATACGCGACGCAGCGGCTACGAAGTCGGACGTTGCTTCACTCATACTAAACATTCCCTAAAGAAGTATCCAAGTGACGCATATAACACACCATATTGGCAGTCGTTTGAGGATATTGTGTGCTGCTACCACCGGATTGATGGTGATGCCGCTCATATTTCAGGGTTGTGGATGAGTGGACCCCCACTCACCACTCCACAGTAGCACCGTTGCATCCTGCATGGTCTTCTGATATGATATCAGTGACAGTAGTGGTTCAGACATGGATATTGATTGACGCCGTTACACATGGGGAGCACCACACATGACTGAGTGCCCATGTGATAGGGGTGACATGTTAGGCCACTGGTAATTTATCTTTTTTCTGTTCTGTTTTTTGTTTTCTACCAACAATACAATACATATTATGACTTGCTGTGCTTCACTGCGGGGTTACGCTGTTGCTGCTTATCACAGAACTATTCTCAGTGATTTATTCTGGATAATGCCCCTACACCCCGGGATTGAGTGTCACCGCGGGGTTCTGCAGCTGGATGGGCAGGACGCTATAAGTGCCTGGAGGAAGGCGTCCGAGAGTTGGTCCGCTCGAGCTACTCTCGTTGACACTGCCGCTGTTTTTGAAATCGGGTTTGCGGTACAGGTGCATATGAAGATGATGCTTTGATGCTGGCCAGCTTACCTGCATGGCAGCACACTCGGAGCATTAGGAGAGCTTGAGCGGGCCGCTCAAGGTCAAGCATTGCTGAAGGTATGTCGTTTTGCATTTACCTGGAGCCCAGAAGCATTTATATCTGTTCTTATACAACTAGAATAGTGCCAGCAGTTTTGCAAAAGTTTTGCTCGGGGCAGCAGCAGCAGCGGCAAGACTGCAGCTGGGCTTCCGATTCGGGGGTGTGCCATTACAAATTTCACTTTACAATTTCTTTCATTTCATTGCAAGTTTCATTGCAAGTTTCACTCGATCTGAGCCTAGAGATGCTGTTGAAGCATGCAACCACGCACCAAACAATGTGTCCTTGATGTTACGTTTCTGTTGTTATGCCTGCAAACTCCGGGAGTCTCAGATAACACGACAGTCCCGTGGAAAGCCCAATGAGCTCTCGTTGGCTCCTGATGGGTTCCACTCCTTGTTGGGGAGCATGTAATGTAATGTAATGTAATGGAAAGCAAGTTGGGGCTGGCAGTGCACTCATTACTAAACTCACTGCATTTGTACAGCACCACAGAAGGATTAAGCGAGGAAATAAGCGTATGACAATAGGTTGGCACACGGCGAGAATTTCCGTGATCCAGATCAGGAGTACGGGCCGTGAGGGCCGCTGCGGTCCAAGACACGTCGCAATATTCGACCGTGGATCACACTGACCGGCCACTATCAATAAAAGCAGATTGCGTCTGATCATTCTCACACCAATACGCCACGTGGGCCCACTGTGGATTCCATCTCGATCGACAGGCTGACGGTCTTACCTCTGGGGTCAACAGCTGACAAAACATACGCGCACTGCGGAGCCTAACCCACCTGATACGCCGTGAAGAGTTGCAGGAAGACACATGCAAAGCATTTTACGCCGCTCATCGTCTTTAAAGATGGGCTACAAACCTTATGTGCCTGAATATCTATGTATTGGTCAGATGTGGTTGGTGGCAAAGGTGATCAGTCATGCTGTGGTGGCAGGTACTGAGCAGGAGGAACCTGATCTACAAAAGTCGCAGAGAATCACACATCACAAAACACATTACAGCAAATGCAGCACTCACATTGCTTAAATGAGGCCGCCTCATTTGGGGGCGGCCCCCACTTGTAGTACCATTTGTTGCCTTGAACCAGACGCCCATTGCTCGTCACCAAAGGCCTTCACGGTGTTGCACCACTGCCAGACTGAAGCAACAGCAAGCCAAGCCGCTTTTTGCAGCGGCACACGGACACAGCCAGCAGCGCGTCTGAAGATGCATATCTGACAACTTTGTGTTCAAGGTCGAGTGTAAGAAGCAGCAGCACTCTAACGCAGAAGGAAAGCGAAGCAGAGTCACCCTACCATCCTCTTGCAAAGCTGCATTGGCATCTGCATGTGATGAAGTGTAACTCAACGTCCGGGCAACAACAACAGGAATACAGTAGCATTGCAACCATCAGCAGTGTGACGCTGCTGTGACGGGGTGCAGCACTTCAATCCGTGTGGTCATGCTGTTATGTAATAGGACGAGTTGTAAACGGCTCCTGGGCTCCAGGTAATGTGCTGTAAGCAGCACAGGGTGCAAGCCTAGCCCACGTTGAACTTTATTGAGCTGAGTGGTGTGCAGCACCCTCTTGGAGCTGCACCATGCACAGCACATGCATCCGCTGCTGCACCAACCACTCTGGCTGTATGTTGTGACACCAGCTTAAGCCGGGGCTGGGTAGCAGCACCTCTCCTGTGCTGCAGCACAGTCTCTGCCACACACCCTGCAGTTTGGACTGTACTGTTCACGACATCCCTGCAAGGCGCCTCAGCGCCACAGCAGTTGTGCCATGATGGCGCGCAGGTTTCAACAGCGCCTACCGTGCACTGCTGGTCCAACAACTGCCCAAACAGCGTTGCCAAAGGCCTGACTGCTGAGGCTTCCGCGTGACTGCCGTGTGCCGGCAGCACAGCTCACTTCAACCTGCAAAGCAAACACCACTAATGTTACTCAAGGTGTGCAGTACTGCACTGGTGGGAGGCAACACACCTGCTTGCAGCGAAGCCGTGCGAAGCACTGTGTGCATCAGCACAAGTCTAACGGACACGCTGGCAGTTGATTGTGTTGCAGCTGCCTGTCGCTCCTGCAGGTGATAGCAGACAACACATGGCATGCCCCTGCAGTGGCAGGGGCTGCACAAGGTCGCTGCACACGCGCAACATTGCTGAAGTAGGCGGGGTCAGTCGAGGCACGCACTGTCACTGCAATCAGCCAGCTGCCTTTGCACCACAACCAGCTACCGCCCAGGCACCAGCACGACTGCGCTTGCCTCGCCCTGCTGTAGCACCCCCTGCTGCTGCAGAGTGAGACCCCTAACTCACTTCTTGTACACATACTTCTCCCGTATCTGCCTCACAGTCAGTAACAGCTTGTCGCAGGGCTCACCGCGTCCCATGGGATGCGCCTTGACGCCTGCAGCACCCACACCAGCAGACGCAGCAGCATGCGGCCACGGCCACACCCGGGCAGCGGCAATGATGGCTGGCTGGAGAGTGCTGCAGAAGCGACAGGAGCAGCGGGCTGGCACTGCAGCAGCCACCTCCGGCCCATTCCTGCTACTCTGCAACAGCAGCCCTGCCACCAACCTGCTACCCGTGTTGTTGATGTGATGTACATTTACCCCATCCCGCTAGCCAGTCCCTGCAACTCGCAGCTGCATGCGTGCTGTGGTTTGCAGGCAACCGTAGATGCGTCCTGCACCCCGTTCACCCACAGCCAGCCTCATCCCTCGCCCCTCCTCTGCTGCCCGACTGCTGCAGCCAGTTGCTTCATATGCCCAGCAGCCCAGCTGCATGTTGTTTCACTCGCAGCCAGCAGGCGCTTGAAACTGCGCCACCCCACGCACCCTGTAGTCTGCAATCATTTGCGGCATCTTGGCCATGGCTGCGTCAATCTTCTGCTGCCGCTCCTCTTGGCTGACAAAGCGCTTGTGGCCACGCTGCTTGCCGTTGTTGTAGGGCTGGTCGTTCTTGGGAATGCCAGGCACAATGTGCTCATACGGCCACTCCCTGGCACGTGCATACAGTGCACCAACAAATAAATCAGTGTAACGCTTGTCAGCTGATGGTTTGAGCTGTCAGGTGCCATGATGTAACCAGACCGGCGGTCATGCTGCTGCTGTGCATGTCGCTGCATGACCCTGCCAAGAGCAGGGGCGCATCACTGCAAGTCACAGCTTCAGTTCAGACCGGGAAAGCACTCGTGCAGTATATCAACCTGTAACAAGCAGTCATGGAGATGACAAAGCGCTGCTGCTGCTGCTGCTGCTGCTGCTGCTGCTGCTGCCGCCATAAATGTACCACGCACTGCTGCCTCCACAATGCTGCTGCCGCCGGGCATGTGTCCCCTGCCTCAGCTACAGGTGTTGCTGCTACTGTTGCAGGCTCTGCTGCAGACTTACTTGCCCTCTGCTAGCCACTCCTTCCGCAGCACCATAGCACGCCGCCGTGAAATGATTGGGGGTAGATATTTGGTTGGCCCAACCTTTCTAAACTGCAGTGCTGTCTCCCCTAACCGCCGCAGTATGTGAGACATAGCGCTGCAAAGAAGCACAGGAGACGATTGTAACTTGAACTTATGCGAGTCAGGGCAGGCAGCAGCAGCAGCAGCAGCAGCAGCAGCAGCAGCAGGTGCAGTGCAGGTGCAGCAGTGCTTGGCAGCAGTGTGCTGGGACGCGCGTCAAGTGAGATGGAGAATTTCACATACAAAGCATCGCGCGTTACCCAACGTATGCGCGTCGCGTATGTATTCAACCTGGACTTGTCACTTCAGGGCGTCAGTGACGCCGCGTCACCTTACACCTGTCTTCCTTGGCACTGCTTTGACTTTATGTTTACGATGTGCGACAACCAACACGCAAAGCAACTGGTTTGCTTGTGATCCACCGTTACTAGCTGTGCACGTCATATCACAGCAGCAGGCACACAAGTGAGGAGTTGCTGTGGCATCAGCAGATTGCTGCCAGTGATCTGGTCCTTCACTCTCACAGGAGGCAGATGAGCGCGAGGTCAGCACTCAGACTGCTGCTGCGTGCAGTAGATCGCAATGTAACATCAGTGGCAGGTAACCAGCAGTGGAGGCAGCACATCCTGCAGCAGTTCAGGGCCAATGCAGGCTTGCAGGATGCTGCACAGCAGCAGCAGATGCTGCTGCTAGCACAGGAATACGCAGACCTGATCAACAATGTAGCACACCACCAGGTGGGTGGGCAAGGAAACAGTGATGTGGGGTGCTGTAGTGCATTGCTGAACCACTGCATTGCACTGCACTGCATGCTACTAGAGGCATGCTTTCTGCATTGCGTGCAGCAGCAAGCAGATGGCACAGTTGATGCATAGCCTGCGTGAGGTGTTGGTGGGTGTCTTGAGATTTGCATCAAACGCCTGTGAAGCACCTGCTGAGCGCCTGAACTCACCAGCAGCTGCCTTTCATACCCCACTGGCATGTTTGCATTGCGCCTGCCTTGATGAACATGCCCCTCTCCCATGCTGCCAGGGTGAGGCGCGGCACCCGCGCGGCCTCGGCACACGCACGGCTCTCCTCAGGCACCGCACCACCTGCTGACTGCATGCCTGCCTGGGTGTGTTGTGCCTCTCGCTCAAACCCCGCCTTGTTGCCCGGGCTTGCAGGAGCTGCTGCTGGGCTACAACCTGGGCGTCGACCCTGACGCGCGCAACAAGGAGATGGTGGCCAAGACTGCAGCACGCGTCGGCTTCCAGCTGCCACAGCTGGGCCAGCAGCAGCAAGCAGCAGCCAATGAGCAGCAGCAGGAGCAAGTGCAGCCGCAGCAAGCCGCATCCCAGTTCATCACCAACGTCATCATCTGCAGCAGCGGCAGCAGGCAGCAGCAGCAGCAGCAGCAGCCAGCTGTGCAGCGGCAGGCATGCGTGTCAGCAGGCAGGCATCAGAAAGAGCGAGCAAGTGATGCTGGTGTTCGGCAAGCTGTTGCAGCTGCTGCGTACATTGGGCTGGAAGACAGTCCTTTTCCATCGCAGCTGGGCAGCAGAAAGGCAGCTGCGGGCTGCATGGCTCAGCGATGAGCGCTGCTCTGCTTAGCCCGCTTGCTGTACCCGCCGACTCCATGGCTCGTGTGGGTGCCCCACATGCCAGCCGCAGCCTATGCATGTTGTCAACCTTTTGCTGCAATGGTATGTCGACTCTGTGGTGTTCCTGGGTCCTATAACCGTACTTGCTGCCCTGGCTGTGGTTACTTCAGCGGGCTGCCTATGTGGTGTTGAGCATATTGCAGCATTTATGCCGGGATCATCCGGCAGGATGCCTGTTTGGGCAGGGACGGCAGTCGAGCCTTTGTTGACAACAATCAACCATGCATGTTGTCTGTGCAGATATTACTCCTTTACATCAGTAAGCGTGGAGCACTATGGGGAAGTTATGGAGATGTACGCCATGCAGTGATGTACGCCATGCAGTGATGGTGCAGTGTCAGCAGCAGACGCACTGCGCAGTGCACTGAGCATGCTCAGGCTGCAGCTCTTTGCCTGAGGGTTTTCTTCACATGGGCACCAGCCCGACCTGCAACTTTACAGGCCGAGCATCTGCAGCACACCATGCTTGGTGGTGCTTGCTCATTGTGACATACGTCTCTGCAACTTCCCACCACACACGTTCGCCGGGGCCTTCATTGGAAACTCGTGAGAAGAACATGTGGGTAGAGCCAGAGACGGTTGATCGCTTTTCAAAAAACAACGCTCTGATCTTTATTATCGTCTATCTCTGCTGACTGAGTATCATGGCTGTGCTGCCCTCCCACAACGGACTCGCGATGCTTACTCGCTCGCGTGCAGCCGTATGCAGGCCTCTTTGCGCGGTAAAAGTTCAATCGAACAAAACAATTGCCACGCGCAATAACAAGAAGCGGTCTGCGACGCTCAGCCTGCAACAGCCAGAAGCTACAGCAAGCAGCGGTCAGTATTTGGGCCTGGCCGGTTTGTCAGCGCTGGCTGGCTCAGCTTTGGCGCTAGCACCTCAGGCAGTGTGGGAGCTGCTGGGAAGCCGTGATGTAGTGGACGTCACATTGACATCTTCTGAAGTAGGTCCTGCAGAGCACCTGGTCCATCACTAGCGCTAGCAGCTGTACTGCTGCCACTCCTAATGTGCACTGCATTCAATGTGTCCCTAAAGAACCTCTTCTTGTAGCACCAGAAACAGCATCGTGTTTACGGCAGCTGCCCACATGCCCTTGGCAGTTCATTACAGCACAAAACGGCACCAGAATTGGACGGCCGTTGCCAGCTATGCGGCCAACCGACAATGTGCACATTGAGCGCTCTCCTTCTGTTCTGGCTCCCTACGTGTGGCAATATCCTGCATTTGATCCATCCCAATGATGCCGTGCGTCGCACGTTCTGTGTTTAGGTGTATGGTGTCTGGTGACTGGCTCTTGGCTGCAGCCGCCACGTACCGCCTATCCCAAGCAGCAGCGAACGGGAACCTGTCATCCTCAACCTACCAGCGCCTGAATGCGTTCCTTGCCCTCTTCAGCCTGGGATCAACCGTGCCTCTCCTGCAAGGCGCAGTTGACGGCCAGCTCTCCGCAGCACCTGCTGCTGCAGCAGCAGCAGTTCTTGCTGCCATGGCTGTCAGCACGTACATCCCAACATACCTGCGCAGCGGCGGCAGCACGGATGCCGCAGAGATCGCAGCAGGGTTTGGTGATGGCCTGAAGGCCACCTTTAAGGCTGGTCGGGGCCTGACAGGGGCCTTCTACAGCCTGAACTTCTGGGAGTGCTTCATCTTGGGGCTGGCGCTGCTGGGCGGGCCCATCTTGCCTACTGTGGTGAGTTTGTGGGTCAAGCCAAGCAAGTGTGTTTGTGTGTGTGGTGGCACGTGCTAAGTTGCGCAGCTGTAGCAGGCTCTTCCACAAGACGGCAGCAGCAGCGGCAGCATGCCGTAATTCGGTAGTTCCCTCAGTTCAGTCTCACCACATGGGCGTCACAATGGTTCCTGGCGTATGAATGGTGCAATGCTCTCATCAGCACTGCGCCTGTTGGTGGAGCATAGATGTGTTATGTTCATCATTGCTCGAGCCCGTGTTCGTCATTGCATGCCATGCTTCACCCTCCCTCCTCCTGCTGCTGCCTGTCTGTCTGCAGACAGGCGACATCACTGGCAGCACGCTGCTGGCCAAGGACCTTGTCGGAGTTGGCACGCTGCTGTATGGCGGCCTGGTGTGGCTGCTGCTGGATGCAGATGACAGGGGGCGGCTCGGGGCGTCGACCTTCAGGGCACTGAACGGCGCATGCGGAGCAGTGTCACTGCTGGTGGGGGTGGTGTGTGTGGCTGGGCAGTTCAACGGCATCGACACCAACATGACCAACCAGGCGGTGGTGCTGGTGTCGTGCATCCTGACAGCAAAGGTGTACGGGTTCCAGGCGTACCGGCCCTTCAAAGACAGCAAGTGATGATGTCATCACAGTGTGTTTCAGTGGTGGCAGCGGCAGCTTATTAGGTGTTGAGTGTGCACTGCAGCTGCAGAGTGTGCTGCATATTACCGTCAGTGGTGGCAGCGGCTGCAGGAGATGGGCACGAAGCATGGAAGTCTGAGCTGCGTCCTTGTGCCGTCCTGGCTTTCTGACTGAGCAATGAACCGTGTGTCGCATTGACTGCGTTTCATGTGCTGGTTGGCCTTGTGGATGCAGCCAGGTGTGTACAGATCATGTGCAGATGTACTAGAGGCGCGAGTGATACACTCACGGTGCTGATGCTCCTTTGCATCCAATTGATTGAGTGGGCTGAGAGCTGCCTGCGTACCACCCTAACAAGGTCTGATTGCTGGCTGTGCTGAGTGCTGCTGTTGGGACAGTGTGAATATGGTGGGTAGTGAGTGTGGCTACAAGAGACAGGCAAACAGCGGAGCTGCTGCCAGGCGTGCTGCAAGCCAGTTTGTTCAAGACTGTGCACCCAGCATGCTGATCATGTACAATCATGCAAACACCCTGCATCCTCTGCTAATACGACTGTGGTGCCAGCAGTCAGCAGTAATAATCACCAGGGTTGATTCCTTTGGCCACCGCAATGTGTCACGTGTTTCAGTGACACTGTTACACAACTTGATCGGTGTTGCAGCTGACGTTGCACAGCCCATCCAATGATTACTGGTTGACTGCTACTAGTTGGGGCATGCTGTCTTGATACTGCAACAGTCCCGCTGCTTTCCGTCCCATTGTCGAATATGGCAGTGAGGTTTGGTTTCCGTCCACAGCTAGGCAACTGCAGCTGATTGACAAAGTGCAGACAGACATCATCAAATGCGCAATGCGCTGTAGCAAGGAGCGCCCATGCTCTTCAGCTCTCTTGGCAGAATGGGGTGTGAAACCGTTGCATATGTGGCTTCATCAGAGGGCTTTGGAGTACTACTACAGGATTCAGCGTATGCAGGGCGTTCGGCTGCCAAATCAAGTGTTTACAGCTGAGTGGAGGCGTCCTAGTGGTGCTGTGGCGGTGACACCGTGGCACAAGTATGTGCAGAGCCTGCTGTGCAAGTATGGTGTGAATGTTGTGACCGCGGAAGGCAGAGCCAGTGCGTGCAAGAGCCATGTCAACAAGCAGGTCAAGACACTACATGCTGAAAGGATTGCATGTGAAACGTTGGAACACTCCACTCTGAGTCGGTATGTGGCTCATGTGCATCCCTCTCATGTTGATGCTATGGGTTTCAGGAGGCCTAGGCCGTACTTGCGTTCAGTGGCAATTCCACGTGGTATTGAATTGCTGTTGCGTGTTCGTATGGGTTGTCTGTGTGTACATGAGCGTACTAGTCAGTTTGGCGGTCGCAGAGCTAACTCCACTTCAGGATGTCCTTGTCGTGGTGCAGAAGTTGAGTCTTTGTCACACTTCATGTTTGATTGCCCTGCTACTTCTGCTCAGAGGGATGATATGTTTGCTGAGATCAGATCCCTGCCTGGTTGCGCTGAAAAGTTGCGCAGCGTTTTGTCCATGGCTGATTCGTCAATCAAGGTGTTGCGTTTTGTATCTGATGATATTTGGGGCAGTTCTGGAAGATGTCTGATGGTGTCACCGTGTATTGCTGCTTTTCTTGTCAAGTCTTGGGATGTGCGCAATGCATGCAAACATTCTGGAGCAGTGCTCCCTCCTCTTTCCGCCCCGGTGGGGCGCGGGGCCGATGGCGCTGATGCTATGGCTTGAATGGGTAATATGATGATGATGAGTCCCGCTGCTTTGGTAGTAGCTGCCTTGCGGCCTGATGCTAATTTGATATTGATATGATATCAGACCATAGACATAAATGAAGTACAACATCACACAGCAATGGATGCCGGTGATGCTATGGTTTAATAGGCAGTACGATGATGACGCAGACAAAATGAGGTGCTGACTGCAAAATGCATTGACATGAAGACTGTGTCCGCTTCTGTTTGGCAGCGCATTGGTGTGTATCACAGCAGGTTTGTGGGCATGTGATCAGCGGCTTGCAGGGCATGACGCCCATATGCACACACCATACGCCAGCCTGCACCTGATGCTGGTTCTTGCACAGATCATTCAGTTGACTGCTGCAGCGCAAACCTGCAGCCAGACAGTGGAGCAATTCTTGTATACGCTGTGCTACTGCTGTTTTAGCCCAGAATGAACCTGTTCACTATGCAACATGTATGGCGCACGGAAATCAACGCAGTGCTCGGGACAGCTGCAGCTGCAACGCTCGAATTGTGCGCAGCTCGCAGTTGTTGAAGTGGTCGCCTGTCAGCGCATGCAGGCACGCCCAGTGGCTGACCACAGCGATGCACCGCTCAGGCCGCGCCTGCAGCCACTGCCGCAGCTGCTGCATGCGCTGGTCAAACACAGCTGCGTGCAGGCGATGGCGTGGGAGGGAAAGCAGGAATAAGCATGATGTTGTCAGTGTAATCGCATCCCTTGTGGTGCCATGAAAAAGTACCGGTGTTTGTGCGTAAGGCTGATCTCAGATGCTAGGCTAGCAGTGGACCCAGAGCAACTTGGGCACCTGCGCATCAGTTCTGGTGACAAGTGCCCCTGCTGGTCACGTGCTGTGTTTGTGCTCACTTGTGGTGGCTGTTGCCATCTCTGTTGGTTACATCCACATGTAACCATTTCTCATATCAAGATGTTCTGGCAGCACTGCTGTAGCATTGCTGTCCTGCAACAAGCTGACGTGTGCTGCTGCTCACCTTCTGGTTCCTCATGAATTGCCAGTGGCTCTTGGGGTGACTCTGTGTGCCACCACACATCTGGCAGGTGGTCAAACTCTAAACTGCACACAGCATATTGTGCACACAGTTGGCATGCAGTCAGGCAGCAGATGACAGTGCCAGCTGCGGGTCTCTGAAGTTGTGCAAAAGTGGTGTCGCTGAATGGAAAGCACAATGTGGGCACCAGCAGCCTGTGGCACAGCTTCACAGGAGCATGTGTTGACCGCAGCGCGACTAGAAGTCGTCAGCAACGAATGCACACAACAACGTTCTGCATGTGCAATAGTCACCTGCTCTGCGTTTGGATCGTGCACGCTTGGCTTCAGTTGGCCATGGGCTGCTGAGCAGCAGTGGACAACACAGTCTGATGCTGTGCTATGTAGTGCAACCAGATGTACCCCTGTCAGGACGCCTCTGCCATCCCAACTGCCAGCAGTACAGAGTGTGCTGAGTGTCCCTCGACGTCGAACAAGCACATGCTGTTCAAGTCTGTAGCGCTCAGCCGCACTCACTGGGGAAACTCCTGTGCCAGCTGCTGCCCTTGCCGCCCCACATCTGACGACAGGTACAGACGCTCACGCCACAGCGGCTCGACAAGCACGGGGCAGGCCGGCTGTTGGCCAAACGCAAGCGTGGCTGTCTGCAGTGCGCGCGTGAGCGGTGACACCACCAGCAGCTGCAGCAGACACAAACACCAGCAGGCAGAGGGGCAGGCAAATGTGCAGCAATGCGTGCAAATCAAAGCTGGATGCTGCTGCGAAAACACAGTTTCATTGGGGTTCATCAGCAATCTGTAGCTGCTTGAGTGCTTGGATATTCTGCAGGTCACCATTACATCATATGCGAGTAGTAAGCAACCCAGTACTGCTATCACCATTTCACAGATAGTGCTGCAAGCGCTGTTGACGAGGAATGGGGCTCAGCATGCGGCATAGGGTTCAGCAGGCAGCGCCACACCTCTGGTGCGGGCCTGAGCTTGCGCACGCGCGCTGCTGCACTCATAGCCCCCATCTTGCCCTTCTCCGTCAGCCGTGTGTCATACCTGCAGATGCAAGCACAACACCAGGCAGCCGTGCGCGCTGCAATCATGGCGCTCCAGCAGCAGGCGCAGGTGCTTGTTCAATGTGCTGTGTGCGGTTCAGTGCAGGCATCTGCTGAGGTGCGCTGTAGGTCTTGCTGGTCGTGCTGCACACTGTCAATGTTTGCAGCGCAAGCTCAAGCTGTCAAGCTGCAGAGCGCGGCTCGTGACACCTGCTGCATAATGACTTCACCATACGGACAGAGCATCACCGTACAGCATGCTGGACCAGCACTACACAGAGCTGTGCATCAGCACTGACTCACAGCAGCGGGTCTTGAAAGCCTTTGCTGCCATATCTGTTTGTGGAGAGGTAGACGTTCATCTCGGTCACACCATGGCGCATCAGGTGCACAATCTGTGCAAGTACATGCAGGGACATGTGAGGCGAGCAGCACTGCTGCTGTTGCTGGTGTGCTGCTGCTGCTGCTGCTGCTGCCGCTGCTGCTGCTGCTGCTGCTGCTGCTGCTGCTGCGGCCGTTGCTGCTGCTGCTGCTGCGGCCGTTGCTGCTGCTGCTGCGGCCGTTGCTGCTGCTGCCGCTGCTGCTAGTCATTCTGCCGCTGCTATGATCAGAGTCTGTCAGGAGCATATGCTAAAGCAGGCCGGCAAGAATAATAGTTATGCCATTGGCTATGCTGTACCTTTTCACTCATGTTGGCACCCTGGGCACTGCCCTTGTCCTTGCTTGTCCCAGCCTTTGCAGCTGTCGTCAGAGAGTCATAAAAGCGTAACCCAGGTGTTTGGTATGCGTTGAGTGTCAGCACGTATCGCAACAGGGGTTACAAAGACCAGCAGATGCCAGGCTCAGGCTGCCCGACAGACTTGAAACACGATCAAGGTGGCGGAAAGGCGAAGACAGTGCGAGCAGGTGCATGTCAATGAGTATTGCGGGCATTATTCAACCACAGCAAGATATGTACTACAAATCTAAACTTAAGTCCTGACGCCTTCCAGTTTAAACTTCTGAAGTGACAGATGTTGAAACTTTCGAACAGATCCCTGTTAATCAGCATCAAGTGGCCATGTATGCTGATCACACCTGGCAAGTACTTGCCCCTGTCGGAGGCTGAACTACTTACTGCCCATCAGTGTAGAGTTGAACTGTCCAAATCTCAGCTGACTTGACTCGCCAAAGTACTTTGCAAGCGCACGCAGGTGCTGGCAGTACAGATCATGTATACGTACGTACGTGCAAAGGCCAAGGCAAGCACACCTGATCATCATGATGGTGTACAATGGTGTGCAGTCCTCACCCGGTTGTGTTGCCAAACATGCAGATCACTCATGAGTGATCAGTTGTTATTACAACTATAAGGCAGAGAAAATTTGACAGGGACGACGACAAACACAGCCCTGAGCCTCAGTTGAACTATGGCCAGTCTGGTGTGAACCAATGCCATGCCATGCACACGGCTAGCTTCCCCTGGACGATGAATTGTGCATCCGTGCATGTGACAATGTTACTATTCATACGCTTCTAAAAGATTATGGATCCAACGTCACCACCCCTGATCATCAGACAGGTCTGGGGCCAGCGCCAACTCTGCTGGCCAGGCCAGCTTAGCCTTCTTCCTAGGGCAATGCTGCTTTCTGGGCGCTGGCGGTGGCTCTGCTGCTGCTGCTGCTGCTGCTGCTGCTGCTGCTGTGGTGGGCTCATCATCATCTGGGATGACGATGGGCTCGTCCTGGCTGCCCGCCTGCCACGCATGCCCGCGCTTGTAACCTGCAGCTGCTGCTCCAGTTGTCCCGGCTTGCCTGTGTGGCTGCCCTGCATGCTGTGCGGTAGCTGCGCCTGCAGCAGGAGGGCTGTCTGGCTCCTCATTGGACTCAAATGACTCAGATGAAGAAGTGTCTGCGACTAGGTCCATGATGCCGTGGGCCGCTGCTGCTGCAGGGCCTGCTACTGGAGCTGCCTGCCCTGTTGGCAGAACAGGTCCCAGCAGAGCTGGCGCTGCAATGGGCGCAGCAGCAGGTGGACCAGCACCGGGTGGAGGTGCAACCACAGGAGCGGCAGGAGCGGCATCTGCCGCCCTGCGCTGCTTCTCTGCTGCTCGTCGCTCTTTTTCAGCTGCCAGCTGCTGTTTCTTGACTTGCGACTGCTGGCCCTTGTGCTGCAAGCGCAGCTGCTCCGCCTTCTGCATGAGCGCTGCTGCTGCCAGCCAAAACACAACCGCCAGGTCATGCCTTGCATCTGCATTCTTCCTGCCATCCTGCACCCTGAACTGCTGCAGCACCTCTGCTGTTGCACTGCCCCGCCTGCCCTCTTGCAGGAACAGCTCAACTGCATCACGTTCTAGCTGCTGCCTCTTCTCCCAATTCCCTGCTGCCATTGCTCGCGTATCCTGTCCAAGCAGGGTCTTGACTGCGGCGCTGATGCAGCGTGTGGACTGGCGGATGATGCAGCCGCCTGGGATGTTCAGCTGCTGCAGTACTTCATCTAAGGCTTTTGCTTTCAATGTGTTAACGGCTATGGCGCTTGCCTGCTGGTCACTGCCCGTGGTTGGGTAAACGGGCACAACCTGGCAGAGGCGTGGCAGCGGCAGCGGCAGCAGCAGTGGCAGCAAGCGATGTCAAGCATTTGGCAAAAGCAAGCAATGCTTTGCAGTCAGGCAGGTACAAGATGACATGGAGCAAAATTATGCATACAACTACCCGCCTTTGCATAAAGCCCATTGGCAGGCTGTGTATGACATGCCAGGCGTGGATGGCACAAGCCCTGGTTGCAGCGCACTGTTGAACCGCAATAGCACTGCTGACACCCAAATCAAATATACCTTCAATGGCCACATAGATGCATTACGAGAACTGCTTGAAGAATTCATCGTCCCGAGCTGGGACAGCACATACGTATGCTAGTGACCATCCGATGAGCGCCAGCGCTGGTGACAGCAGCAATGGCTGAATGGGCCCATGTGGCAGACGAAGACCGCCTTGCACTGGCAGCATGCCATTTCTATGCTCAATGACTAGCAAACTCACCACCATCAGTGTTACTGCAGCAGAGGGTTGCTGCAGTTGCTGCAGCTCATGAGCCCACTGTGTTTGTAGCATGTGGGCCAAAACTTCCGCCTTGGGCCGCACATTGACATAGTGGCCGTCTTGCAGTACTTTGAACTCGTTAGCTACTATCACGAGCCGTGATGCTGCCTCGTTCGCGTTTTTAGAGCTCAAGAAAGTCGCATCCAGCTTCACGGACACTCGTGCAAGGCAGAAGCCAAGCCTGCCACAGCTAAGGCTTACAGCAGTAAGTTCCATTCTATATTGCAGCTACCATGCACTGGAACGAACTCGGAAGCAAGTTGCGGACATTGCGGTGCCAGAGCATAAGCGGTAGGAGGAGCCACGGCATGCCAGTGCTGCGCATTACTGCTGGCAGTGCAAGTCATGTGTATACAACCGAAGACGGCGAAGAAGTGCGTAAGGCACAGCAGGCAATTGAAGGGGAGTTGGAAATGCCTGTGCACAGCACGTGCTGTGTCATCTGTCACATGTCAGGTGTCAAGAAGAAGAAGCACTCTAACGTAGCAGCAAAAGGCAAGCAAGCAAGCAGTGTCACCCTACCCCTGCATGCGAAGCTGCGCATGTGAGCAAAGCTCCACCCACTGTACTGCGCCGCTGGTTGTATTGATGAACACGCAGCAAGCATCCAACTTGCAAGTCCAGAGTATACTATGTAGTTGCGTCGGGGGCACAAACCCTTCCGCATACAGGAAGCACTCGCTAGCAAAGGCAAGAGGTCAGGTGTTTACACCCTGCCACAGCCAACATGGACCTTCGTCACGAACGCAGCTCTGGTTGATGATTGATGAAGTGCTGCGAGCAGAATGTGCTTTGGTAGTCCTGATCAACAAACCTAGTCAGGCATGGGCAGACGCATCATCGAAGCGCCACAGATGTGATGCACGTATGTGATGCATCATGATGCTTCAAGCCCTGCCAGTTCTGAGTGACTGCAGCGCCTGGGGCTCAAGGGACAGATCTCAAGTCACCAGAGCTGGTGACAGTCACGCGCGGAGCCTCCACAACGTCAATGCTGTGCTTGCTCTGCCTCTCTTCATCCCTTCGGCTGTGCTGACTTTTCTCGATGTTTTGGACCCCGTGAGCCTTGTTTGGCTCCTTACGGGGTAGGCCGGTGGCCCTATAGCTACTTTGGTATTTGGTATTTGGTAAGCGGCACACTATGATGAATTGTTCAAAGCCTTGTGTGAACACAAGGCTAGTACAAACGTTTGTAATTGACTTCCATATCTGTCGGCAGGTTTGTTGGTTTCAGGTTTTAGCGGTTCAGCTGCCCATGCACCGCACATGTCCACTCTATGCAGCATGCACCCAACGATCATAGACTGTCATGCTTGACAGCTGCAGCTGGTGATACGCATGCCCAGATGCACTGCTTGTCAGGCATATGGTACAAGACCAGCATGGGCAGCTGCATCAAGACAAGTTGCAAGCCCATGACAACGCTGCGCTGCCAGCTGGCGGATGCAAGCAAGGACAGGGCGGCATTGTCGCAACCTGCTGAACACATTTGCGGCATCCTGCCATCGAATGAACAGTTGCCGCATTTCTCCAGTTGGCAGCGAGGCTTTGCAAACAAACGCCAGCCAACCTCATGTGAATATAAGTAGATGACATGGAACATGAGCAGCCACATATGGAGTCAGGACAACCCTTGAATGTAATGTGATGTTGCACAGCACAAGATTGCTGTGCAGGGTATTCACCCTGCATGACTGTGCCTCACCTGGGCATGCGAGTATACTCCCCAGCACACCTGTTCAATCGCCTCAAACAAATCTTATCATGTCATTGAAATAAATCACACATCCCATGATTTCCTGTTTGCGACATGATTGGTCAGGCTTGAGGAATGCGTCAGGCCAATTAAGGTTGACATTAAGGTCGATATCAAGGTTGTATATAAGCCAGTAAAACAAGCTTGTGAAGGCATGCCCAAAACGTAAGTCCATATGCGGCTGGCGCAGCAAAGCAAGCGTCACAACATGAGGCAGGATGAATAAAAAGGTACAAACACAAAGGCGACCTTGCCACAGACAATCAATGATTCTGCCAGAAGTCCCTGTGGGCAAAGCTGTGGTGAGTGGTTTTGCAAGAGCATCGACTGCTTGAGCCCTTTTGGAGTGGCAGGCGTCCCAGCATGGCCTTGAGGTGCTCCAGACTGCTGGCATTGCAAATAGCTGCAGTGCACAGCTGATGTTGGCGGCAACTTGATGTGTGATGTGGTGCGGCAACACATGCAGTTGCATGCATGCATGCATAAGCAAAATAACATGAAATCACTGCACACTGTGGCCAATTGCAGCTGATTGCTTGCGGGTGCAGTATGTACACATTTTTTCCCACTGTATGTTATGCGTTGTCTGAGCAGCATGAGGCCTCGCCAGCAGATAGACTGTTGCAGCACGGATGCCAAAGAACAAAAAAAGAAGGAAACCTGCAGCACATAATGGCGCTGTTGCAGCCCCAAGGCCACAGCACCTGTCTGTACCTGCCAGGCACCGTTGAACGTGAGAACAGCTGCCGCCGTATAGAACAGCTGCCTCACACAAACGCGCTAGTACAATATGCGTAGTTGTATGTCGGCATGTGCGTACACCTCGCACATGTCACATGTCAAAGCAAGCTGGCTAACTGGCGTCAGCAGCAGCGTCACAGTTGAGCCCCTGGCAGGTCGTTGGCGGGCTTCCTGGCCAGCCCAGCCTTGTCAGTCCTCACAGGGTTGGCCAGGGTGCCTCGGGGAGTCGGGGAGCCAGGGGTAGACCAGCCAGGGAAGGCGGGTGGCACTTCGACGCGCTTCCACACCCGCCGCAGCAGGGCCTTGCTGCCTGGTGTCAGGGCTGCGCTGCCACCGCTGACACCGGAGAAGTCAACCGATAGGGCTGGGTCGTTGATGGTGTTGTCACGCAGCACCTGCAGCCCAGCATGGCGCGGCATGCGTCACTGCAGGGCAGGCTGCTAGGGTGGGTATACCAGCACTGGACGCATCATTTCTAACACCTGGCACTTCCAATAAATCAATGGCGATTATAGGCATTCATTGGCAGTCACACAC
Source organism: Scenedesmus sp. NREL 46B-D3 (assembly GCA_014080715.1). Classification (NCBI taxonomy): domain Eukaryota; kingdom Viridiplantae; phylum Chlorophyta; class Chlorophyceae; order Sphaeropleales; family Scenedesmaceae; genus Scenedesmus; species Scenedesmus sp. NREL 46B-D3. The sequence goes on from JACERP010000249.1 coordinate 45,757, forward strand.
TGTCAACGAGAACGTATGCAATGACGTTGCCAACAAGCAGGCAGGTTTGTGACACAGCGGCTTGCTCGTGGTGACACCAGCTGCAGAGCAACGCAGCGGACCTTGCCAGGCTGCTGATGTGCCACATCATGCGGCACACAGCCAGCTACCGCCTCTGTATGCAGCGCTGTACACCTGGGAGGGAAGCCTCCCCATGGCCATGCTTTTCAGAGTGCTCTGCCAACAACCCACCTGCAGGTTCAAGCCAACTACCATGGTGTTTCACACGCACCTGAGCACGGTTGCAAGCAATGTTACTATCCAAGCATGCGTCGAGCCCCAAAGAGTCATCAGCGGCATCGTTGATGAACACGTTGCCTTGTATGCGCAGTCGGTTGGACACATACGGGTTGGTGGGCGGCCGTGGGCCAGGCGTTTCTGTGGTGCCCACGGCCGGAGGCAGCGGCGCCTGCACAACACAGCGACCGTGTCAAGGGCACAAAGTGCATGCGTGCATGCATGCAGCAGCTTGCTTGGCAACATGCAGCAGCAGCAGCGGCAGCAGCAGCAACAGGTTGTGCAATGCAGTTGCAGTGTTTGTCATACTGCCAGCATAGCACTACAATCAGCTGGTGGGTAAGATACATACAGCAGCACTTGCAGCTGTGCCAGCCTCCAAAGCTGACAGGCAATTTGACATGGTGTCACTGCCAAAACCCAGCATCGCTCAGTGGCGGCAGCGCCCATGTCAATCCATGAGTACCCTGCACGGCTGTCAGGCTGGCTCAGCGGCAACATCTCACGCTGAAGTATGCTGGGGCCGCGTAGCCGGGTGGGTTGACCAGCAGGTTGTTGATGAAGTGGATGCTCCTGCTGGGGATGGGCACGGCAGGGTCACCAGGCCGGCGGGGCCCCCAGCCACCTGGGGCAGGGCAGCATGCCATAGCGCAGGCACAAGAGCTCAACTTAGGACCACCAGCTGCCAGTGGCGGGGAACACTTCTTACAGCAAAATGTGGGCCACACAGGTTGATGGACACAAAACATAAGACCAGGGCTGGCATTTTGGGATGACTGTTTTTGGGCACATGGGTCGGAATGTGACCAGACGGCTGAGCCAGTGACTCTGGCTGAACCCAACTACAGGATCATAACACCCATGCACACCCACCCGCATTGGCATTGGTGTTGCACATGCCGTCTAGGTCTGTGTCCCCGTCACAGGAGCGTTCCCCGTACACAAATTCCACCATGTGGGAGCGCTCACCACACCTGAGCAGCAGAACGGCACTAGCAACTTATGTAAGAGCTGCGCAACAACAGCTGCAGCATGTGGGTGGCAACAACGAGAGTGAGCACACCATTGCTAGAGGAGCACATGCAAAACATTGTTTGCCTGTTTGCTTCTGTATGATGAGTAACTCATCAGCTGCAAACAAAACATTCTTTTTTCATTGGATGCCAATCTTGCAGCCTCAGTACCGCTCTGTTGAGCTCTACTTGTGCGGCAATACTCACAATATCACCTGCTGCCTGATGGACCATGCACTGCGCGCAGCCCACCTGTACACTGTGTTGTATGCCATCAGCACGTTGTAGCCTCCCGCCACGCCCAGCCCAGCCCCCCAGGTGTTGTACACAACATTGTTGGTGACGCGTATGCCGTATGCCTCATACTGCAGCCAGGGCTTGACCATGTACTGTAGCAGCAGCAGCAGCAGCAGCAGCAGCAGCAGGGGCTGTTTGTGGCACAGACAGCACGCAGCATCAGCCTGCTGTTATGCATGCAAGCTGCATGCAGCGCGCTACGCAGCTAAGCATGGGGCCAACACACTGCAAAACCAAGCAGGTACAGCAGAGCACTTGGCGCCACGCAGCCTTTACAGTGTGATGGGTGGCAACGTGCTGTTGAACATGTTGTGGGTGAAGCCTCGTTACAAGCACGTGCAGACAGGTTTGCACCACAGTCGCCCATGCAGCAAACACGAGCAAGCTCACCTCAAACCCTGTGCCCTGGCCAATCCTGAGGCCTGCCTCGTTGCAGTTGTACACAGCATTGCTGTCTATCAGCAGGTAGGCAGAGCCGCCTGCACGCACCACCCCAGCAGTGCGCATGCGGCAGCTGCATGCTCAGCCAGGTAACACTGTCAACGGTCGTCTGCTGTCAGACGTTCTTGCACCATGCGGCGTCAAATGCACAGCAAGACTCCTGCAGTTGGCATGTTGGGGCTGTGCACGTGCAGGCACAAGACAGCCAGCGGACAACAGTAATCCCCTGTGAGCCTTTCAATGCTCCTGACACGGCGTCTCACAACTTCACGAGGTGAAGCATGCAAAACAAACTTCAGCAAGCATATCCATGACTGGCACCAGCCGAGCTCGCTGTCTGGCGTGCCACCTTTGGCGTAGATGCACCAGTTGCCCTCGTGGATCTTGGTCCTGCAGATGTGGCCGTACTGCACTGCCACAAAGTCGACGGCGTTGTCGCCCGCATGCGAGATGTCGCTGTCCTCAATGTACATGCCCTGCACCTGGTTCACCTGCAGGCGCATGGACGAGTGTTGCACAGGGACTGTGACAGACTGGTGATGCTGTGCACATGCCCTGCATCAGCTTCACCTGCAGGCACACATAGGAGCAGAGCCACAGTGAGGATACGCCCGCTCAAATGGTTTGTCTGCATGAGAGCTGTTGCTGGCTCCGCTGCAGCACGCAGTGCTGACATGACCTGCACCTGGTCCACCTGCAGGAACGTGCCGTGCAACAGAAAGAATCAAGGAAATCCAACTTGGAAGAGCCGAACCACACAGAACAACAGCTACAGGTTGCATTCTGTAATCAAGCTGACTGTGCCGTGTTCCCAGGGCGCATGTCCTGCGCCTGCTTCGCCTGCTCTGGCGTGCAACAGACAAGCAGGGCTGGTTGCTGGCATGCACTTATGCACCTGCGAGCCTTGGCGCACAACCGGCTACAGAACTATGTGTTCGCATCATATCAGTGCAAGTTTACTGCTCAGACAGTAACCAACCTACTGCTGAGACGCCACGCCACACTGGTGGTCGCGGGTTGTGAAGTTGCGCGTCATCAGCAAGCACAAAAACTGGTTGCATAGTTGCACATCATCAGCAAGCACAACAACCACATCTGCGCATGCGGCTCAACAGCCAGGCAGGCATGCGCAGGACGCGACTGGCAAGCGAAACCTACAGCGCGTCTGCAGGCCTGGCTGGCATCAGTCGCCTACTCAGCAGCGCCCAAGGTTTTTTTGGAGCAACCTTAGAGGAACCTCGCCACTTGCATCACCACTGCTATCAGTCTTGAGGGTCACCTGTATCTTGTCTGGTTGAGCAATGACAACATCCTCAAGACCTCCGGCTGTTACAACCCCACAGTCACGCCGTCAGCTGCATGCGGCGGCCTGTGTGGTGCAGCGCCCCACCTTGACAGTCTCCTGCGGCATCCTCTCCCCTTCCGACCGGCCGATGGCAGCCACCCTCAGCAGGTGGATGTACGCGCTGTGCGCCACATGCACCACATCACCGCCACCAAAGCTGTCAGCAGGCTGCAGCGCAGCACAGCAGGAATAGCGGGTATGAGGCATAGCCGCATATACAACAAAGCAGGGTGTTGAGGAAGCGCTGCTGCTGAGCGACAAAGGCATGTGCAGGTTGCATGGTTGTTGCTTTTGCGCAGCACAGATGTGATAAGCACAAGCACACACGCAAGGGTGCTGCAACTTGCGAAACGGCTTCACTTGCAACCACTGCAAGAGGCACATCCAACAGCAGCATCACAAGCAACAGCGTCGGCAGCCGAGCTTTCTCCCAACCAGCGCAGCTGCTGGGCGTGCACCGTACCTGGCGGAAAGTGACACCAATGAAGTACAGCCAGGTGCAGTCCAGCACCTCCACACCTTGCAGGTCAGCCTCGCCTGATGTGCCCGGCGCGCGCTGCACAACAACCGGGGCTGTGGCTGTGCCCCACAGGCTCTCAAACCAGAGTGACACATCACGGGATTGGTACACGATGCCCTGCACGGTTTTGCAACATCAGGATTGAAGCGCGTGGCATGCATGTTGCGATGATGGGGTGAGATGTGGCGGTTCATCCACTGACGTGACATAGACAGCAGCTGTCCTTGTGCTACTTTGCTAGGGAGCACCGACGGGCTGGAGCAGGTGAGCAGCCGAAAGCAACATGCAAAAGAGGCTTGACAGCAATTCCACCTGCAATGCCGGTGTCTTAGCTGCTTGCTGCTGCTGCTGCTGCACTGGGCCACAACCACAATCTTGCATATATCTGAACTTCTGCTAGGCAGCCGGCTGCATCTGTCCTACATACACTGATGTTCATGATTGCTCACTGGCATGACGTTGATGACAATGCCACGCGTCAGCTTTGTGCGCTTTGGGATGGCAGCCACTGCTGGCCGCATGCTGTGGTAGGGAGCCGACTGTGTGCCCAGCTCCTCCCCTGTCGCCCTGGCATCAACCCACACGCTGACAAACCTGCATTCCAAGGCAACATTGGCAGCAGCATCGTTGAGCTGTCTCAGCAGTGCTGAGCCACCACATGGCATGCACCATCACAGCTGCCGATAGTGACAAACAACACATGCATCAAGCAGCTACGATTGCTGTACAGCACATGTGTATGTATTTGTGTTTCCAAGGGCATGTTTTTGCTGGCACTGGCCACCTGCTGCCTGTGTGCATCAGAAGGCCGGTAATTGCATGCTTCCGCTGCACGATAGCCTTTGTGGGATTTGGACAAGCCGGGCCAGCCGGGAGAGTTCAAGCGCCTACCCCATGGAGTTCACTGCAGTCCGTTTGCAAGGCAGCGAGGGTTGTGGGGGCGTGGGCGGGTCCCACGCAGTCGCCAGCAGCCTTGATGTGGGGCGACCTGACGCAGCAGCTGAAGCTGCTGCAGCAGCAGCAGCAGCAGCAGCAGCAGCAGCATCATCATCATCATCATCATCATCATCATCAGCAGCAGCAGCAGCAGCAGAGCAGCATGCCGTTGATGCAATCCTTCTGCAGACCGTGGGCACGAAGGCAGGTGCTGTGCAAGTTCCCCTACCTTAGTTATTTTCTACCTGGTAGTTAGGATTCATGCAATGTGCCTTGCTACTTGCATCTCTGCAGCTGTAACTTTCAAAACACTCTGCTATCAGGCTAGTGTGCATGTGCCAACTGCTCTCCATGCTGCTGCTATCAATTGCTCAGCTTCCACATTTGACTTCCTTGAGCAGTTTTAACGTGTAATGACCTGTCACCTGATGCGGCAGCGACTAGCATGAGTGCACTTAGCAGCAGCGAGCCCGGCACCATAGTCCATCGGCCGGGGCCCATTGACTTCACTTCAGACGAGACCCCAGTTATCACTTGCGCATAAATAAACGCTCAGATGACAACGCAGGACAGCTGAATTGTTTGCCTTGCGATCGGGCCGGGGGTTTGGCCCTGTCAGCAACGTGAGTTTGTGTGCAATTTGCGCGATAAATCACACCCCAAAAGTTACATAAAAAAAACTGGCGTCGGTGATTGGCTGGACATGCCAAGTGCCAAGGGTGTGAAGTTCCCCGGAACTGCTGACATGCCGGGAATTGACGTGCGTGATCGCGTCATGCCACACACATGAACTAGGCAAATATGGTGGCCCTGAATGCCAGAGACCTCAATTAATTAATGCCGCAAACTTCCGTGTAGAGTCATGTCAGCGATCACCAGCTGGGAACAATGTGCTCAATTTTTCCAGCTGCCAGCTGCAGTGCAGCCTGGTGTGCATATGCGGGCGTACCTCAAGCAAGCACGCCATACACATATGGTGCATGCACTGCTCGTCACCTCATTTCATGTGCCGCAGAAGCATCGTCGCCGTTGCACAGCGTGCTTGTTGAGCTGGTTGTGCCAAACAGACGTAACAGGCACCGGTGTCACTGGTGCTGGCAGCACTAACACCAGTCAGGTCAGGATAACCTGCAACCTGCTGCTGATGAGGACAGCATCACTAGGTCAGACCCAAATTGAACTACAATCTTTCAGGCAGCCTTCATCATACTGCTGTACATTACTGGCTACACCTACTTTAGCCCAGCGGAACATATGGAGGACATTGTGGTCAATACGTCTGAAGCTCATGTCATGCATCTGCAACAGTGCCTGCTCAGCCACAAAGGGGGCAGGAGTACTGCAGGATATGGTTGAATCACACAATTGATCGCAAGGCTCCAAGTTCCACATCACCAACAAGCTGCAGCAAGCACAGTTGACAGCTTCCTGTTCCCAGCCGCGCTGCTTCCCTGAATGCACACACTGCTGCGCACCCACCACTGTTCAACAAACGGCAGACATGACGCTGTGCATGATGACCGCTGATGACTAACAGACAGTGCAGTTCCATTGCTGCTGAGCACGTCCTAAATGTTGTGAGTTATGCACAGTCACCCAGCGACTCAGACTGACCAATCAGGCAACACTAACACTGTGGTCAAGTAGTAGCACTGTAAGCTAGCATGAAAGCACAGCAAGGACAGCAGAATCACCCGACCCGCCATGCAAATTGCTTATGTACGTGTCCATGTCTGTACTGCCTTGAACCCACTGCTGTAGAAAACCCAGCGATAAAGTAAGCCTGGCAAGCACAGCAGAGGCCCCCGAACGACTATCCACATGCAAGCACTGCTGGCTTCACCCACTGCATCGTAGTATGCTCTGGACTAAATTAAATGCTTACCCAACCTCAGTACCAGACCACCCTGAAACAGACACTGCTCGCAAAACATGAGCAGCTGAAAAAAAGGTTCGCTGTACATACACAACAACAAGCGCAGCACGCCATCCGCTGCCTGAAACACAGCACCATGCTGCACCATGCTGGCTACATATGCAGGCATTGCTGGATGACAAAACAAAGACTGTCAGCAACTGCAACTGTAGTAAGGGATGCCCTGCAGCTGGCAATGTCCTACCAATGTAACGCTGGGGATCGACAGCAACCTGGCGATCTACAACAGTCGCGCGGCCACAATGACACTGGCAAGCTGCCATTGGGGGTAACTGCAGTGTACTGGATGACTGAGCTAAACCCAACACTGGCAGCAGAGGTGCTCAATGCTCAGCAAACCCAGCACGCACACCTTCTCTCAGCAGCAGGTGGCTTCTATAGCTGTTGCATATATAAAACAGTGGGGTCTTGCTATTGCAACAATTTGCACAGTGTTGCTGGCTGCCATCTGGCAGTAGGCCACACTACTAGGCCACACGTCCAGCCCCCCGGCGCACAGCAGCGAGGACTGCAGATGCACCGCACCCCACCGCTCAGGCTGCCACTACCCTGGACCCTGCAGCGCCACGCTGCCTTGCTGCCCCAGCCCTGGCCCCCCCCCCCCCCCCCCCATGCAGTGCAGCGCGGGGTGGGGGGTGTCTGAAGCCGGCATCCGACAGGCGCTGCCCCCCCGGGCGCCCCGGCGCACAGGACAGTCAACAGATCAGGCTTCACTTATCGACCTGCAGGTGCTGCCCTGTTATGCCCCTGCCAAGCAGTTGTAGTCCAGCGGTCGTCCGTTGAGCTGCTGCAGTGGCCGCGCGTTGTGGCCGTAGGTATGGCCACCACCAGCAAAGTGCATGAAGTCCAGCACCTGCTCGGCATGCAGCAGTGCACATCATTAGTGCACAGGAACAGCTCTCCTTCTGAGTTTCATGATCTCCAGTGAGATTTGAACTCATGTTTTAGCTGTGCAAGAGCTATGTCCCAACCCCTAGACGATGAAGACATTTGTTTTATTTCTTTTTTAGTAAGAAAACAACAGCAACAATTCTACAAATAAACTGCCAAGAGTTTGTATCAATTGACACTGAGCTGCGGAAGTGTGGAGAACAAATAAAATTCGCGACCTCAGTAGCCCACCATCAACAATGAGTTGCTGATTGTAAATACTGCAGGTGTTTACTTGGTGCACATATAATACACCGCAGAAGCAAGCCAGTCAGGCACGGGCACAGGCAGTGTACTGTCAGGCATCAAGGTTTGTGTGTGTGGCGGTTCTTAGCACAGTTGTCGGGTCCCAGCAGCAGTCCGCCAGTGACACGCCAGCAGTGGGGTCCATGTCACACCTCACACACCTGCTGGTCTGCGACTGGCAGCGGCTGCTCCCACACCAGCCAGTCCACTTGCTCCGAGCACGGCGGCGTAGTCAGCGAGCCAGTGTAGTGCACAAACCGGCCGGCAGCAGCACCAGCAGGCAGCAGCTGCTGCGGGTTGACGCTGCTGGGGCAAGCTGCTTCTGCCTGTGGAGTAGCAGGCACGTGTGCCAGTGCTGCTGCAAGGCAGGGGTTCGGCTGTGCTGACGACCCCTTGCTTGACGGCTGCAGCATCACTGCCACTACGGCAAAGCGGCCTGCAGCAGCAATGCCAGCAACGCCGGCCGGCACCAAAAAAGCGGCGGGGTCTGGTGAGCCGCCGCCTGCCTTGCCACTCCAGTGCACCTGCGTTACTAGCTTCCAGAAGACAGCAAAGATGTCAAGAGCCTGGTGCGCTGTCTTGACTGTTGGTGCACCCATGCCCTTGCTGCTGCTGTGGCCGCCAGTGCCACTGCTACCACGACATACCGAGACTGCATGCTGAGCATTCCTGCCTGCTGTAACCTTTCAGGGTGCTGGATGTGCCTCCCAGGCAGCGGATCTGCCAGACTCATGCATCCGACATGCTGCTGCTAGCCTCCACCTCGAGCCACCAGCCGCAGCAGCGTGCGCCACCTGTCGCGCGCTCCCTGTGCACCAGGTGGGCCTCCATGGCGCGGCGCTGGCCGCCCCAGGCATGCTCGCTGGGCGTGTGGAAGTGGTACTGCAGCAGCTGCAGCTGCGCACCGCCCCACGACACGCTGTTGCCCGGCTCAAAGTTGACCTGCAGCCCGGGCAGGCGCGCGATCAGGCGCTGCGGGTCAGCGCGAACTTGGCACTGCGGCGTGCCGCCAAAATCCAAAGACAGCAATGCCGCCCATGGCACCACCCACAAGTCATGAATGATAGCAGAGGCTGCAGCTGCTACCGGCAATGCTGCAAGCTAACGTAACTTATCGTGCGCGCCGTGCATGGCTGCATGCCGCTGCTTGCCCGTGCTGCTTGTGCAGGGTGCTGTCAGAGCTCCCTGCCCCACTGTCAGGGCAGGGGCGTCAGCTTGGCAGCAGCAGCAGGCTCACCTGGATGGTGGTGCCTGTGTTCTTCACCCGCACTCGATTGTCGCGGCGGTACCTGCAACAGGACCAGGAACATTCTGGTCAAGGTCATGCACACTTGTGGTGTCCCAGTCGTATGCGTCCTGCTCCGCGCGTCACTCGCACATCTTTGCCGCTGCCATGCAATGCTGGCCAAGTCATGCACAGCGGCATACATGTCGTAGATGGGTGACCAGCCGCGCTCAGTCCCACGCAGCTTAGAGTTGCTGACTGTGCAGCACACCAGCAGCCCTCAGTCCCGGCACTCGCATGCTCACAGGACCCTGCAGCTGTGACGGTGCCGGCTGCCGCTGGGCTCACCGGAACTCAGGTGCTGGCTGACTGCCACACGCCCTGGCTGCTGCACTGCTGCTGGGCAGGTTGATGGGCGACTGCTGCAGCCCAGTGGAGCAGCTGCCTCCCCAGGACAGTGGGCCTGCCTCCTCTCCTGCAAGCAGCAACGCAACAGCAGCAAGAGCAGCACATTGCGCAAACGACAGAATGTGGTGATGAGGGAAAGAGGGGTGGTTTGGTGAGTATGTGCGGCTGCACAGTACGGACACCTATCACTAGTACTGAAAGGCTGCTGCAATCACGCTCAGCACAGTCCGTCCTGTACGAGTAACTGACCAAGGAGGCTCAACCCCCAAGAAAAAGCTGCTGTGCGCGAGGCAAGACAGTGGCATATTGCTAGCAATGGCGGCCTCAGCAATGTCAGCAACAGCTGAATTCTATCAGGTTAAGCACATAAGCAAGAACTAAAAAAACATGTTGCTGTGCGCAGTTCTGCTGTGTTGCATGTTTTGTCAACCAAGTCACCAGTCGTATGTCTCCGGCACACTTGTTATCAATACCAGTTGTGCTCAGGGCCTGTTCCGGCTGCACTGTGCTCACCGTAAGTGAACAACACTCCGTCACTAGCTTTGGCTGTAGATTGCTGCCCAGCCAGCATCAGACTGCTGCAGCAGGCACAGCCAAGCATGACCATCCGGCGCCTGTTGACTACTGCTGCTTCCTGTGGCGCCAATTCCTCAGCAACACTACTGTGCTGCACAACATGAACAATTTCTGAAGCTGTTGCACGCAGCACTACACTTCTGACTAGAGGGCAAGCAACATGGAGGGCTGCTGCTCTGGTGGCCTGCTGCGGCAGCTGTTGCTTGTGCAAGCAGTGCATGCTGCCGATCGCTGTGGCTTGGTCACGATAGTATCAGCAATGATGATGTAGTGGTCAACAAAGCGTCAATGACACTCAAAGTAAATGGCTGTGCTGCTGATGGGCGACGTGTCCAGTGGAATGTTGCTCCTTGCAAGTTCGCTGGCACACAACCGGGGTGGAATTAAGCCGTCTTCAACGGAGGCCCGACAGGTAACAAATGGAGCAGCATGCGGTGTATGTCATCCAGCTCAATTGAACTTCATGACAGGTTGGTTGAAGCAGAGGAACCACTCCGAGTGTGAGAGCGATCACACCATACCACCTGGTTACTTGTGGAATAAAAGTGACCTTGGTTAGGTAACTACATCGCGTAAACAATGTCTACTCGTGTAAACATTGTCAGCGATGCAGAGTCACCTCGGACAGCAGCAACAGTCACTGAGTGGTTAGCAGTGGTGTTCAGGATCTGCCCCAGCTTGTTGTTGTCCAATCCACAGTGCATGAACAGTGGTAGAATGCCATTATCATGCGTTGGAGCTGGGTAGCTGGGGCAAACAAGCCCTGCATAGTGTGTAATCAGCAGAGGCGTTGCCGCATATGCGCAGTGGGCCAGCTTAAGTGACTGACACGGTGCTGCTGCTGCCCATCAGCAACTGTGCTGCCAGAACGGTCGTGCAAGACATGCTGTACATAGTGTGCTACGTCTCTGAAACGCGCCTGACTGGCAGGGACAACAACAGACATTGGACATACACACGCTGCACATTGCAATTGTCCCCGACAACGGCCCGTTGTTCTCGGACCTAAACCCCCCCACACACGCCTGTGCTTCCTGTACGCGGAAGGGTTGGTGCCCCCAAAGCAACTACTCTGGACTTGGATGCTTGCAACGTGTTCATCAGTTCAACCAGCGGCGCAGCACAGTGGGTGGAGCCAGCTTTGCTTACATGCGGCAGCCTTGCATGCAGGGTCGGGTGACACTGCTGGCTTGCTTGCTTTCACGCTGCTGCGTTAGCGTGCTGTCTCTTTTGACACACTGTGTGAGATGGCCCAGATGGCATCTGACCATTCCTTGTTAAAGAAATGTTGATGTATCTGTACGAACGGCCATGCAACATATTCAGGCATGCATGTCCTCAGCAGACATCTGTGGTGTGCTGCTGACAAGTCACTCCTAGCTACATGCAGTGTACAGCTGTAAAAGAACGGATTTAACGGCTCCTGGGCTCCGGGTAAAAGCACAACGTCATACTTCAACAGCTGTGCTACACAGCACTGTAGTACATGCAGTGTACAGCTGTGCTGCATAGCACATGCGCCTTGCTGCAAGGCTGCAGCCACACACTCACAGTGCAGAGCATCCAAGGGTGATGATCAACGTAATGAGGTATCCCCTGTGACACATGCTCAACCCCTGAGTTTTGAACTGGTGGGCTACAGTATGGCAGCAGCTACACCCTCTCTTCATGGACTCCTTGGAGGGAACTGCTGTAGTGACCAATTAGTGTGGCGGCTGCCACTCAGCATTGTAGAGCGTTGCTGTGCATGCTTAGCAGCATAGCTTGCATGCACTGGTGATGACTGCTGGCGTGGCTGGGGACTGCAGGATGGCTGCAGCCCAGCGTGTTGCTGCTGCTGGGCGTCAGTTGCTGCCTGTATAATTAGCGCAACCCAGCAGTGACGGACTACAGACTTTGTTTACATGTGGAACACAATGAGTGCCATTTTGCTCTTGGTGGGAGTGCTGTGCGAGATGCTGCAAAACCCATGCACCGACCAGAAGCACGGCATTAGCACGGATAGCACAGCATTACTGTACATCAAACAAAAAAAGCAACCCGTGTAGCACAGCTTGTTCTGTGCTGACAGAACGTACCGGCCGTTTCTGCTACGATAGAAACCGCAGGCCAAAAAAATTGCGTGGCTGCATGCATGCTTTATGTTTTGTTGCTATCAAACGCATTCAATACATGTGGGACTATTGGCAGGAGCAGCAAAACCTCCGAGGCTGCGCCGCAGGTCTGCCGTGCAGGTGGTTACTGTTTGACGTCTGCAGCGCTGCAGACGGGCTGGCTAGCCAGCCCGTCACGATGCTGGAAACCGCGTGCGCGGTGTTTACAGTCGCTAGCACCAGGTACTAACATGCACCTCGCAGCCAAGGCGTCGCTGTGCATAGCTGTTTGAAGGAAAGAATTGCCTGCAGCACTGCGTGACGATCAATTGTCGCGAAAAGCACTGCAGCTGTTACTACGAGACAGCAACACACACAGCTGCGTTACCACAGTGAACACAACTGTTGTTGCTTAATTCTTTATCAACGTCATTTGGGTGTGCTATTGCGGTGCCTTCTTTCATCAACGTCTGAATGTGTGTTCGTGCTGCTGCTGCGTTTGCTGCGAGTGTCACTGTTACGACAGGTGCCGGCTCTGACAGGGTCTACTGGATACTACTTCAAGGTGGTGTGCAGGTGTCACGGGTGCCTCCCCGGGTGTGCACTTGTTGACACTTCTGCCCTGCTTGCGTTCTCTACGCTACAGGTTTGTTTTGATGCTGAAGCCTTGCTGCCGGAATGCTGTCTGCATGGCAGCCCCGGTGGGGCGCGGGGCCGATGGCGCTGATGCTATGGCTTGAATGGGTAATATGATGACGATGATGATGCATGGCAGCCCACCGTGGTAGAGCACCAGGAGAACTTGGCGGGGGTCTCCTGGTCCAGCATTGTTTGAGGTACCCAGCTGTGCCTTTACCTGGAACCCAGGAGCCGCTTGAAACTCGTGCTTTTACACACACCATACAAAAATGGTACTTGCCGCTGTCAGCCAGTACGCCGTGATGCTAGAACGCAAGTAACCAACATCAGGACAGTTGAAAGGCCGTGGCTGCAAACTTGAACGTGGCTGAAACTTGAAAAAGGCGTTCGTGCCATTTGTTGCATAAGCAACAGCTCATGCAGGGAGAACAAAGAGCAATGTACTGCCGCACCCTGCAAAGGCACCAGCCGCACCCGACAATACGCACTGGCCACAATTGTTGCTTGCAAGCAACCCTGCACCAATGGCAGACATAAAGAAGATCGGCACACAAGCCTTCCATACAAGGCACGCACTCAATGCCCACACCAGGTGACAATACTAGCTAACACAAACACATGTTGCTGCTGACAATTGCTCACACAATCACTCAAGCCGGAGGCACCGTGGATAGGTTGTACGTTGAAACACATGCAGAGCAAGCGCAACTGCTTTCAGCTGCTAGGAGTTGCTGATAGGCAGCCGTCCCCACATCCGCATTCTATACAAACCCAGCAACTCCCTTGTGCAGGGCTGTTGCCAGCAGATGGATGCAGCTGCTGGCTGCAGCAGTTCTACTACAGCGAACACCACTCCCGCCTTACTAGAGCAAGCACTACGACCCTTACTAGAGTGCTGCAGCTAGGCGCCTACACGGTACAGCAGCAAACCAGCGGCAAATCTACTCAACTATGTTCCTGTCACCCTGAACCAACCTCGAGCAGTGATGACAGCTGCTATACAGCAGCGGCACCAACTCTCCCTGCAGCACCAGCTGCAGTCGCCTGCTGCCCAACACTGCTCACCACTGCAGGTTTAGCTGGTGCTTGCTGCTGCTGTTGCTGCTCCTTGCCTCCTGGCTGTGCATCACGTTGCTTCATGCTGTCTAGCTGGGGCCCATAGTACTCTGGGTGCTGCACAAGGCACTCAAACAGGGGAGCAGTCTGGCAAGCAGGCAGGTCGGAAAGGCACACAAGAGGGCCAGTTCAGCATGAGACGGTGGCAGGACGTGATGCTGGTAAACAATGGGGCAATCAGCGTGCACAAAGCAACACGACAACAGCAAGCACATGAAAGCCACGCCAACATGTCTGGTGTTGGATGTGCGGTGCATGCTGCTGCTACGGCCAGCTCAGCTGAGATACGATGGCCCGCCTATCTGCTGATAGATACAACGATCCCAGAGCTGCTTCACGTCAAAGCTCATCCATGCCAGCCAGCCACTGCTGCATGCCGGGCTGGCGTAATCAAGACAAACCACCCAGTCTTGTCCCGCTCATGCAGCTGCAGCCACACTACTGCTGCTCTTTGCTTACAGGCGTGGTCCCTTGCCACAGCTGGTTGAGACTACTCTGGCTTTACCACACTCACCACACCAGAGCACTTCTCCACAGCTTGCTTGCGTGTCTCCGCATCTGCTGCCCCCTCAGGCCCATCAGCGACACTGTCCACGCAGGACTGCCATGTCTGCACGAGACAAAGCACCCAGATGATATGCACGAACACCCTATTTGCATCAGTGGCACTGCATCTTGTGCTGCAGGAATCACATGACGCATGTGAAAGTAACGCGGACCCTGCATGCTGCTGCCATGTGTGTGGCGCATGAGTGGGCTGTTGTGGCCCAGCTGCGCAAACTGTGGCCCAGCGGCGCATGCAGGTTGCTGGCACTGCTGTACCTCAAAAACAGCTCTGCAGGGGCCTCCCTTCATAAACTTGCACCAGGTACATTCCTCCTTGCCAGCATCCTTGGCAGCAGTACTGCTGCTGCTACTGCCAGTCATCCGTCGTTCCACTGCTAAATCTCGGCTGCAAGAACACTTGCTCAGTGCAATACAGAGCGACTTGTGCGGTGATGAGTTGGCGTCAGTTGAGCACGGTAACCAAAACGAGAGACAGACAGCCTATCATATGCTACAGTCGGTGACTCAGGAACCCGGCTGCGGCGCGTGCAAACACGTGATAAGCGTAAAGCAATTATGCAAGTTGTTTCTACTGGCGATCAGCGCTTGTATGCGCTGAGGAAAATTGTCATCTGGGGAACCACAAGAGAAGGCGAACAAGCAAACAGCAAGCACATCAAATACACCAGGGAGCTGACTTGCTTGCACATCTTTAGCAGCACTTTGTATTAATTGCTTCTTTTTGGCTTCCTTGGCCTGTGCGTGACACCGTGTGCGTTTGTTCTGGTTGTGGAGCTCGGGCCTCTGCCTGTACGGGAACCCACAGTACCAAGCAAAGACAACAATGGGTTACGCAGGTGTGCTATCAAAGTGGCGGGCTGGCTTTGATGGCCCGGCTAATGTTTTGTCGCTCTCCACCTTTGCCCTTCCTCCTGCTGCTTCCTCTCACAGCGCCTGCACTAGTGTCCTGTTTTTGCAGGTTATGTTCCCGCAAAGCTCCCGCCATCCAAGCCCACAGGTGGGGCTCTGTATGGCTGGCATGCTTGGACTGTCTGTTCTGTGTTCACAGCACTGTACATGCATGCGGGACCAGCAGTGCAGCCTGGCCATCATGTGGACAGCATAGCTTGCTGTGCAGAGTATGGATCTACAATCAGCGGCGCTTGATATCATGTTTTGACATGAGCCTGCACAGGGCTGCAGCTATGATATTGTGACAGCATGATGCTGGCATGCTGCGAAGTGGCAGCATCTGGCCCCTGCAACACTGTAGCATGACTCATCTTTTGAACTGTACAGTCTGTGTTGTTTGGTGACATCATGCTTGCAGAGGTGGAGGCCGCAGTCCAGGCAGTCAAGTCAGTTGAGACGCTGGAGATCATGGGCAAGTTGCTCTACAACTGCGCAGTGAGCCCTCGTGAGGAGAAGTACAGGCGCGTCAAGCTCACCAACAAAAAGGTGGCTGATACCATTGGCAGCGCCCATGGTGAGTGCTGTGGCGCTGGCGGATTGCCCAGCAGCAGGTTGACTGCGCTTGGATGCACAGCAGCGGGGGCTTGCAGGATGAAGTGGAGCAGGGCTTGGAGTGGGTGAGTTTACTTGCATCTGCAGCATGCGTGCGAGCAAGTGCCTGTAGCACTGCAGGGCTTGCCTCTTCATGCTGCTGTGTCATGAACAACCGGGGTTTCTATGATGTCTGGTCGTGTCCTCCTGTGCTGTGATGTGTGGCCCTCAGGCGCGCTGGAGGCGATGCTTGCGCTGGGCTGGGTGCATGATGGCGCCAACCCTGAGGAGCTGGTGGTGCCTGAGGGCACGTACTTCTCCATGAAGGAGGTACGTGGCTGGCAAGGGTGACGTTTGCGTGCAAGTGTGATGGACACGCCAAGCATGGTGGTACAGCCCGTCTTGTTCTGTGTGCTGCCGGAGTGTCTTGTGACTTGCGCGTGGTGGAGTTGACGCTCACTGCAGCGGCAGCTGGTTTGTACAGCTGTGTGTATTGCAGGCTCTGGCATCACTGCACAACTGACGCAGCAGTGTTCTTGCTTAGTCGTTGAGTGGGGGCCGTGTCTGCTCATCAATCGCTGTGCAACATCGTCTTCATATGTCCTGCCTTTCTGCTGCTGCTGCTCGTACTGCTTAGGTTCGCGTCGTGGAGGCTGCCAAGGAGCGCCTGCAGAAGGACATGCGTTCCAACTCCAGCAAGAACCTGGCAGCTATGGTCAGCGTGCAGGCCTGAGCCAGCAGGCAGCAGCGTGAGCTGGCACCCATGCAGTTTGCAGCCATTGGCAGCTGAAGCTGCCTGCAAGCCCTACACAGGGAGTGCTGCGGCACAGCTGCACATGTATGCTTTCAGCAACAGCACGTCTGGGGGCAAGGGGCCGTGTCTCAGCTTGCACGCTTGCCGGCACAGCAGCATCAAGGCTGCGTGCGTTTTGCTGCCAAACACGGAATGCTGTGGCACAGCTGCGTACGTATACCTGTGCAAACAGCACAGCACGTCTGTAGTAATGGGCTGTATGTTGGCCTGCACGCTATCTGGAACACCAGTGTCAGGGTTGGGTGCCCTTTTCACGTTCACGTATGCCCTGTTGTACAAAAGTAACACAGTATGCATGAAATCTGTGCTGAGCTGCCCTTGATTTATAAGGAGCTTGTATCGATATCAGGGAGCATGTGCTGTGCTGGATTGGCACGCTGGTTGGGTCTGAGCTGCCTGAAATTGGCAGTTGTGTGACATGCACTGCATGCATGTGCATGTGTTGTGATAGAACACAGCACTGCATGCATGCGAATAAGTTGCTTGTATGTGAGAGGACACGGCACTAGCATGCAGTGCACTGGCAGCCCACCCAACCCCCGTATGTGCGGTGTGGTTGCGTTGTCAATGTTCAAGGCGTTCACACCGCGTGAGTTTCGCATGCAGCCGCCATCACTGAGAGAGAGGTGGCTCGTGGTGTCAGACGGTCAAGTGCTGAGAGGTCAGGGATGACGGTGTGATGAGTGACAAGAGGGGTATGCATTGCTCAGACTGCGGTTCAAGGACTAGAGGATGCATCGGTCTGAGAGACGTCATTGCGGGCAAGTTGTGTGACTTATCACAATGTCAGATGTAAGAGGACACGGCACTAGCACGCAGATGCACCACTCAGTGGTTGGTAACAGCGAGATGCACTTGCAGAAGCGGCTTATTGGCCTTCGCGTGCTTTATGTTCATCAGTACAACCATGGCGCAGTACAGTGGGTGGAGCCAGCTTTGCTTACATACGCAGCCTGCAGGTGTAGGAAGACACTGCTGGCTTGCTTGCCTTTTTGCTGCTGCGTTGGAGTGCTGCTCCTTTTGACTTGCAGACGCAAATTGCTCAAATCCACCACAAAAACAAGTGGAGCCTCCACTTGTTGGAGTGGAACAGTGGAGCCTCCACTGTTCGTGCAGCAGCCCTGAGTCAGCACTAGGCGTACTTGCCAGAGTGCAGCGCGCCAGTGCGCTAGAGCCTACGGCAACTGGCCGAACCTTGCTGAGACTGAAGGTTGATGGGCTCCATCAGGCTAGTGGTTATCCATCTAGGCTAGTGGTTGCATAACGAGCCTGTCATTGGCTTGAAAAACTGGCGATGTCCCCGTCGTGTAACATCCAAACTGTGATGCAAGCTAGGGTTTAGTTAGTGTGCAGGTATCAGGCCAGAGCCCCACCATTGGCTCTGCTTTGCAGAAGCAAGGCTTGCTTTGCTTTCCTGCAAGCTTACAGTGCTGCTGCTTGTCACATGTGACGGTCACAATTAGCAATACTCTGCTTGACAAGATCATCATGCATACGTGAAGACAGGTGCTTGTATGTGTAAGGCATGCCTGTTCATGACTTAGCCCTTCACAGGTGGCAGTGGAGGGACACCAACCCATCACATGCAGCCGTCAGCTGCCCCAGGTACTGCCAGGGGGTTGGTGACCACATCACCCAACATACAGCAGAAATACATCACAAGCAGCGAGTGGGTTAAAACTCTCGGGTATAGCACTGAAATCACACCTGGATCCCAATCACCAACCTAATGACCACGGGCATGCACTGTGTGCAGCGGAGACTGGCCCCTACGCACAGGACAGTTGTGCTGTGGATGACAGGCTGCGATTGCACGGGTTTGTGGCTGTCACACAATGCTCGAGCACAACAGTGGTTGATGGCAGGGGCGCCCCGCTACTGTCAAACACCACACAACACATCATATGGTCCTCGCCGAGCTAAGGAACTGGTAGGACAGACTATCGAGCACACAGCAGATGCATGCATGCCAGCGCCCTGTCCTTGTTCAGCAGAGACGCAAACCCTGCGGTCTCCTGGCCGCGTAACAAGCTAAAGCAGACACAAGTTCTTGCGCATCTGGGTGCAAATTTGCTTGCCAACGCTGGCTTTGATTGGCCAGCAACACTGTTGCAGTGGCAGTAGCTGGCATGGGCCGGGGCCTGGCAGCGCACCCTTGGCTGTGCATGGTGGCTTGAGCAGTGCACAAAGCGGAAGCCGCTGTCACAATGCCGTCCCAATGCCGTGCCAAGCTGACTCCAGTTGCTATTGCTGTTAGTGACGAACATGGTGCTGCTGCTTCTTGTCTGGGTAGAGCTGCACTGCGGCTGTGGAGGATGCATCAAAGTCCGTTGCTGAAGCTGCAGCGTGCCCAGTGACTGCGGCGGCACTGTGGACGGGTTGGTGAAGCCGCTGTGGCGTCAACCACCACCAGCTGCCTGCTGCACGCCTGCCTGGCCTGCGCTGTTCTGCCACCAGCGTGCACGGCGCCTGCCTGCTGTTGTTGCCGGTGCTGCTGCCACCGGTCATTGAGCCTTTGGCGGCTGCAGGCGCGGCTCCCGGCCGACCATATCGTTGAGGAATGCAGGGGCTGCAGCCAGCCTGACGCGGTGCTGTACAGACCGAAGCCTGTGGCTGCCAGCACCATGCGCGCCTTGACCATGCTGTGGTACAGCTTGCTGTTGCCACGCGTGTAGGCTATGCCACCAATCAATGCGCTGCCGGCAATGGAGCCCAGGCAGGCGACCATGCCTGCAGGGCAGCATGTGGCGGAGTGTGCAGGGGCGGCGGGTTGCAGTGACACCACGATACCGCTGCTGCATGACACACCTCCCAGCGTATGGCTGGCTTTGAGAGGTCCTTCAATTGCACCCATGCTCTGTTGAGATACATGGCTATCAGCCCTAGTGCAGGATGTAGCAGAGGACACTTTTCATGTTGCGTTAAAATGTACATGCTAAGAAGTCTACACGCTTGAAACAGCCAATGCATGCACGCATCTGCCCAATGCACCCCTATGCCGCAGGCAGATGACGCTCACGTCTGGTTCAAGCACCAGGCACATGCATGCTGACAAGGAATGCAAGGCTGCAGGAGCATGCACAACATGTTCAGGCTGCAGCGCTTACCTGCTTGGGCTATGGGGTGCATCACTGGTGGCACCTGGGTCTGGAGAGGACGGCCAGGCGGGGCAGCCATTGCTCCACTGCTCCTGCGTTCAGCAGCTGCACTTTATCCCTGCTGCTGCTAGCTTTGCTTCTTGGCCTGCTGCTGCTGCTGCTGCTGCTGCTGTTGTTGGTGCTGCTGGTGGTTCAGCTGATGCCGCTTCTCTTGCTCACAGCAAAGCTTAAAGTGTTTTCATCTGTTTAAACAGTCGGCTGTGAGAGAGGGTAAAGCCAGCAGGTCAGGTGTGTCGGAGCAGCAGTTGTGTCAAGCCTGAACTTGAGTGCTGATGGTCGATCGTCAATGAACTGATTGATGCATGGCTTTTCATCCGGGCGCATGCAGATGACGTCGGGCGTCGACCTGGCCCAAAACAGCACAAGCCAAACCACGCTGTTCAAATTTGTCACCAGAACGACCATACGTATTCAAAACCCTATTCAGCAAGGTAAATTCAATCACCTGCTCGCCGGATATGTCAGTCACAAGCCCAGACTGCAGTACAGTACAGCCAGGTCAAGCCTGAGGCACCAGTTTTCAGACGTCAAATACATTGCACAGGTGACTCAGGCGCCACTTCGAGCAAGCACACGTTCTTTTGGCTCACATGGGCTCTGGGTATAGTCAGCTCAAGTCGCAGCACCTCACCCAAGAGCAGCTGCAGCGCGTGCACCAGAAGTTCAAGCGCCTGTCTGGTGGCGATGGCCGGGCATCAGTAGAGGACATCATGCTGCTGGTGCGCTGTTACGGCCAGTGCAATCCGCATCATGGCGTGCTGTACTTGTCTATATGCGTACGCTGCATGAATTTGTTAATGCTGACAATCTGCTGTTGTCCGCATGGCTTGCTCATTACACATGCAGCCTGAGCTGGCTGGCAACCCTTTGGTGCCCCGCATGTTCGAGCTGCTGGATGATGGGGATGGCTTTCTCACACTGCAGGAGTTCCTCAAGGTGGGCAGCAGCACGCACCAGCAGCTGCAGCTTGCCATCAAAAGCAGTCAACTAACTGGACACGCAGCATGTAGATAGCAGCAGCAGGCCAGCAAGACAGCTGACCTCCCAGCAGCAGCGCCGCATATTAGGATGTGAGACATCATGCAGAAGGCATCTGGAATCTCAACATTTGCCAGCCACACTCTGCTTCTTTCTAGTTTGTGCAAGCAAGCAGCTGCACGACTTGTGCCCTGCAGGCAATTGAATGGTTTGGCACCATCAAGACTGCAGATGACATGTACAGGCTGGCCTTCACGTGAGTCCATTGCAGGACGGCCTTAACGTCTGGGCATGACATTGGCAACTGCATGGCAGCTTGCCGATAGCCAGTCAGCTGCTGCAGCTAGCTGCTACATGCTCAATCGACCAATGCATCAGCTGCTGTCACAAGTAGGCCAGCAAAACCTGCTGAGCTCTGCCCAGCAGTCCCTGTTCTCCTTGCTAGCAGCCGCTGCATGTACATGCACCGCTTTGAGTTGCCTGCACACCAGCAGCTGTGGCCTAAGGTTGCTGCAGCATCACGGCGCGCGGCCCACACAGGCTGTGGCGTGCTGCTCCCCACTTGCTGCTGTGCTGCCACATGGTGGCGCCACACCTCGGACCCTGCAAGCAGGCTGTACGACCTCAACCAGGACGGCTGCATCAGCGCGCAGGAGCTGTTCAGCATGCTGCAGCAGATTGTGGGCGAAGGTGTGACTGACCAGCAGCTGGAGCGGGTGGTCCAGGCCACCATGCTGCAGTATGACGCAGACGGCGACTGGTGCATCGACTTCCAGGAGTTTGTGGCACTGATGAGCAGGTGAGCCTCGCCTGCTGAGGGGGGCGTGGCTGGAGGGTGGCGTGGTGGAGCGACACAGCAGACCATGGTGCATGTGCAGCGCGGCATGCTCCAGCAGCCGCGCACGACCCCAACCCCAACCCCAACCCTGCGCAGAAATGGTGGTGGGTGGTGCGAGGCAGCAAGCTCCGTAAGGCTGTGTCAAACGCGCTGCTGCTCTATTTACAATACTTTGGTCTGAAGGGCTGCTGGCGGCTTCCATGCTGCATCAGACACGTGCACCACTGTTGGTGCTCATGTGCGTGTGCACACTGTCTGCTGCTGTTGTGCAGGGTGGACCTGTACAGCAAGTTCACGTTCAAAGTGTGTTGACGGACAGTGCATGCCTTCAGCAGCCCGTCAGGTCCGCTCCACGGGCGGTCCCAACGCTCAGCTGCGGCATACCAGCAGCAGTGCTATGCGTGGGAGCAACACTGCAGTGTGCTTGATACTTGAGGTACGCTAAACTTAGTGTTGACAAGGCACCTCCTTTTTGGCGAGCAATGCAAGACACCCGCAGCCAGGGCTTTCAGCTGACTGCCACTTGCAGTTAGTCCACAAGACGGACCAGCAGCCCTCCTACCCCCAGTAGCTGAGGAACTGCGCAGTGTCATCATGTCAGCTTGATGTTCAATGCATGCTTTGCCACCGCCACAGGAAATAGTCACAGTGTTACCGAATTACCGAATTACCAAAGCGACATGTCAGTACTACTTGTATAGTTGTTTCAGCAGACAAACGATGGGAATGGTTTCCTGCATCTGTTCTTGTTTGCTTTTTCTGTTGCAGCTGGGAGTTTTACCAGGGCTACTGCAGCTGCTGCAGAGCGAGGTGCAAGAGCAGCTGGAGATGCCGCGGCTGGTTTCTAGCAGGAGGCCCTATCGGGTCAACGACACACCACCTGCAGCCCAGCACCGCGCTGCAGCTAGCCATCTTCCTTTGCAGGTGGTAACCCACAGCAAGTATGCAGATGCAAGGTGGTGACTCACAGCAAGTATACATATGAAAGCTAGATTGGGTTGATGTACGTGTTTCAGCTTCAGCTGTACAAGGGTAAAATGGCATGTACAAGCTTGTAGCCAGTTATGTGTGTATCGCTGCCTCTGACGGTGCTAATCAGACAGCCTGCCTTGGTGTAATGGTGTATTGGTGTAGAGGCACTTTCCAGGCCCCTCCCCCGGCAAATGTAACTGAAACCGCCATAACGTGCTGTTGCGCAACAGCACGTTGGTTGTATGGGAAGTGAGCGATGGTGACGGCACACGGCAATGCGTTTTCATGCGCCAGGCTAGCAGGCGTATGTTGCGTCCCAAGCGCTTGGGCTCTAGCGTGTTGGTGAGCAGCACACAGGTAGCGCAGTGTAACCGCCATGCTGCCTTCAGCAAAGTCCTTTCCGCTTGGGTATATTCTGTCACAACCTGAATGTTATTGCAGCATTTAATATATCGAAACTCCCCGTGCACTGCACTGCATTCGTCCCATACTATAGCTCAGCGCGGGAAGCCGCATTGCTTGTTGTTCTCAGGTACGGAAGCAACGTTGTTACAATAGTATGGCGTACAACATGTGCCACACCCAGTTAGCGAAGGCCTGGATTCAGGTGCGGCTGCAGCAGCAGCTGTCAGGAGCTGCAGGCGCATGAGCCTCTTGGCATCCACAACAGCAGCTCTGCGCACCTTTGTCGACACACAACAGCAATGCCCGTAACCTGCAGCGTGTGGACAAGGAGCGAGCGCTGCAGGAGGGGTTCTGGGTGAAGCAAGCCATGAAAGAACAGCAGCAGCTGTTTGAGTCAGGCAGCGTCAGGCCACACGTGCAGCAGCTAGCTGCTACCCTGGCAGCTGCACAGGCAGAAACAGCGAGTGGTGATAAGCAACATCAGCATCAACACAAGCAGCGTCCACGCCCTGGAGCAGGCAGCAATGTCAGCAGCTGCAGCAAGTCTGTGTCTGCTGTTGGCAGCAAAAGCAGCAAAGCGTCTCATGCAGCTGCTGGCAGTATAGCAGCAAGCGGCCCGGCAGCTGCCTCTGGCTGTGCCAAGGACAAACAGTGCAGTGTAAGCGCCTCGCAGTGTGGCAGCACGCTGACGACCACGACCACGGTAGGTCCAGCAAGGGCTGCCAGGCTTGCAAATGGCAGTGTAATGCTGCACGCTGTTGCTGCCCAGCAGTGCATGTTTGGCGGCTAATGCATATGTGGCTGCAGGTGCATGCTACCGTGGTTACAGAGTTTACAGTGTGTGCTGCTGCCATATTGAACTATTGACACCTTTAGTGATGGGCCTGCTGAAACTGACCCAGCATCATATGCCGTTTTCGTATGTGGGTTTGGGTTTGTTGCAGGTGCTAGAAGGGCGGCTGGTGAGGCTGGAGGCTGCTGTTGCTGCTGAGCGAGCCAGGAGGCTGGCACTGGAGGCAGACCTGGCAGCCATGCAACGGCTGTAGCAGTGGCACCATCGGCTTCAGTCATACCAGCAACAATTGCTACTAGTACTATAGTACTGGCAGCAGCAGCGTGTGGACAACGCGCATGATTCCATGCGATGGGTTGTTCTAAACAGCTTCTTGGTTCCGGTGATGGAATAGCTGTAAAGCATGTCGCTCAATGTATGGACGGTTTATACGGTTCCATCAAGGAGCAGGCTGGGTAGTCTTGTTAAGTGTTCTGCTTGTAACCCTGGCTGCAACTTGTCATGACATAACCACTGATTGCGGTGCAGCTGCCGAATGGCTGCTAGTGTATTCTGGGGCAAGCGAAGTGGTACACAGACATGAGTTGTGCAACGTGCTCATTTCTGCCAGCATGGCACGTACAGTCATTGGGCCATGTACAGACTCGGCAATGTACAGGCTCCGCTTCCATCATTAGGAGAGATGGACTTCGACCAGGTGGTCATGTTATCGGCCACTAATTCGCAGGGGTGATAAGCAGGGGTTGTTTCTGCCAGACCTCCCGCCAAAATGCACCTCTGCCGACCCAAACCCCACTGAAGGCCAAATTTTAATTAGGGCCAAGCCTTTTGACTGCATGGTCAGTCCTGCAAGTGGCCTGCATGCATGCAGCATCTGAGGTGCAGTCAAGCCCTCAACTGAGTAGCAACGTTGTTACTACATGCTCAAAAGTTCTGCTTCCATATTTTGCCATGACAGAGCGTCAAGTCTTTGGAGGGTTATTGCTTTGTGTGTGCAGTTGTTAAGCTGCAGCAACTTTTGTGCAATCAGCGCTTGGCAATTTGAAGTGAGTCATGGACCACAATGTCCCTGCCCACGTACAGAAGATAGCAATCATGATCATGTCAGCATTACAACGGCATATCAGTGAAGATAGTAGGCTGCTATTCAGCAATACTGTTGCGCAGTGAAGGTGGTGCAGCAGCAGGTGCAGACAGATGCAGCGCTCACACTGAATTAAACAGCCTGACAACCATTGCCACCAGCACCTGAGGTACGTCCCACCGCTGAAGCCCTTCACTTGTGCAGCGCCATCAACAAGCCACACAGCCGCAACGAGCGGCTTGATGCTGCAGCAGTTCTTGACGCTAACACTTAAGGGCTGCTGATGGAAGGGACAATTGCAGTAGTGTCGCCAGTAAGCTGTAGCCACCAACATTGGCACCAGCGACTTCTGCACCAGCCACCAGCAAGCCAGCACATCCAGGTGCACCTTGACCAAGATGTACACGGAGGCGCACCATCTTACATGTACAGTTGCCTAGCAGCTTGCTGGTGTAACATAACACAGCAGCTACACTAACCTGGACCAGATGCTGCACCAGCACTTGCTGCTCTTTCGTGTTTCACCCATTCCGCTTTCACCCATAGCAGCGGATAGGATCATTGCAGCCCTTTGCTGCCGACTGTGGCGCTTTAAAGCGGCCTCCCTTCTCCAAGTACTGCTGGTGGTACTCCTCAGCCAGGTAGTAGTCCCCGCATGGTGCCACCTCTGTGACCACTTTGCGACCCAGCCACTTGATGCCACCCAGGCCCTGCAGCAGCAGCCGGCAGGATATAAGAAACAACAGAAATGTAGGGTCAGTGGCTGCAATCTGCAGCATAACGCTTCTGCTGCATGCAGTTTGAAGCCTGGGCGTGAGAGGGTGTGACAGCCGAGCAGAGTGTAAGTTTGACATGCAAGCAATCTTATGCCACTTGAAAGAAAAGGCAGCTGTCGCCAGTCGCTGATAGTACAGCAGCACTACATGGTGCTACTGCGAGCACCGCCCGCTGCTGCCTGCCCCCAGCTCAGCTCCCCACCTGTGACAGCTGCTGGTTCAGTTCTGCGACCTTCTGCTGCGCCTCCTGCAGCTGCTCCCCGTCATGTGTGTAAACGGCGCTGCGGTACTGCGTGCCCCTGTCGTTGCCCTGCCTGTTGAGCGTGGTGGGGTCGACGCGGTTGAAGAACACGTCCAGCAGCTTCCTGTACGACACCTGCAGGGCGACAGGGGGAGACACACATCATGCCAGAGCAGAGGCAAGGAAGCAACGAGTAGTGGCACAACCAATCAACACGTGCAAGGTGACGTGCAAAACGGCGGCACTTGCGGGGCGGCACACCAGCCAGCTTGCAGGCAAGTCACACAGCCAGCTCACTGAGGCAGCTGCCCCCCACCAACCCCTCTTGCTTGTGTGCATGCATCTTCCGCAGCTGCAACAGCCACCCACCGACCCGTCTTTGTCCCTGCCCTGCAGCCCCGGCACCTGTGGGCTGGTCCCATGTCTGCCACCTGCCACACCACCTCGACAGAACTGCTAGGGGGGCCCGCCACCCTCAGCCGTTGCGCCTCGCCTAATCAAGGCCAACCTCAGCCACCCTGTACCGCTCTTGCACACCTATACATAACCACCAACTGCTTACCTTGCATCTGCCGTAGTGCCTGCCATCGACACATGGCACGCTCCTCTCACTGCTGCGCACGCCCGTGCCTCACGTAACAGAGCGGGGGTTGCACTGCACCCCACCTGGCAAGTACGACTGGCAGAGCATTAAGAACTGTTCACTAGTCGGACAATCAGTCCGCAACACCCCCCCTCATGCACCGGCTGTGCCTCACCTGGTCAGGGTTGCACGTGCACTGCACCACCCCCATGTGCCCTGTAATCCCCATGCGCAAACGCCCACCTGACATCTGCCACATCAGCGCACAACCATGCACGCTTGTCTGCAGACAACACATGCACGCTTGTTGGGAATGAACAGCATGCACTGTTGACTGCAGACGCACAAGGCACACACCAATGCACAGCAATGCACGCAGTGCACCTCCTTGAAGCTTCCTGCTTCGCCCCCTGCCCCACCTGTGCGGGGTCGTAGGTGCACTGCACCACCTCGGTGTGCCCTGTGGAGCCCATGCAGACCTCCTCGTAGGTGGGTTGGCGCTCCTGCCCCCGCTGTAGCCCACGGTGGTGCTCACCACGCCCGGCACCCGCTGGAAGGCCAGCTCAAGGCCCCAGAAGCAGCTGCACCGCCACACATGAACGGGACAGCACAGCACAGCACAGCACAGCACAGCACGGCGAGGTTGGCCTTGCTGCATGCGAATGACACTGTCTCCTCTGAAATTGCGGCGGCTGCACAGCTTGGCAAGCGCAACACAAAATACCCATGATAGACTTCTAGCCGTAACCAGGCAAAGAATGCTACCTGCAGCTGCACAACTTGCATGACCTACAACAGCAATGTTGCAGATCGCTTCCCTTGCCTGCACTGTTGTGCGGCACAGGCACGGCCACCACACAACACCTCTGCTTCAGCACATTCGCCTGGGCTTGATGCCGCTGCTCATGCTGCGCCGCTGCGCCACGCTGCTGCTGTTGTTCCTGCTGCTGCTGCTGCTGCTGCTGCTGCTGCTGGCTGCTGCTGCTGCTGCTGCGCATGGTACGCACCCACCCCCAAACGTGGCGAGCTTCAGGCCCGCGGGCGCCTCTGTGGGCGCCAGCTCACAGCCCCGCTTGCGCGGCTGCCTTGCTGACTTGAGGATGTCCTCGTACTTGCCGCCCTTGCTCTCTTCTGACCCACCAAACGGCCATTTGAAGCCAAACATAGCAGCTACAGAGAAACTCCTACGAGGCTGCTGGAAAGCTCCGCCTGCAGGAAGCATGAGGCGGGATGTTGCTTGCCTGCAGCTGGCTGTGCTGCTGACTGCCCTGCCACTGCTGATGCCTGCAGCTGATGTGTGGTACTGCCTACGGCTGGTATGGGCAGCGCCAGGTAGGCTGCGCAGGGTCAGCATGTATCCTGCAGATGTGCATGGCAGCGGGTGTCGCATGGTAGCAGTAGCATGAGAGGCTGAGAAGCAAAGCATGCAGCACGAGCTTTGCAAACCAACAAAAGCAGGCTTAACTTATATAAGCACTACACAAACAGTCTTCAGCTCTCACTTACCAAGCAGCGATCTGGCTGGGTGGTGTGTGGTGGGGGTGTGAAGTTGGTGCTGGACGCGTCAGAGGTGTCGGTCAAGCAAAAAATGCAATTTCAAAGACGTTGTCCAACTTCGCTTTCAAACACCCACAACAGGGCGTGCAACGCTCTCAGCAGACGCTGTCACCAAGCCCTTGTCTTACCTGTCACAATTTGCATTGATCTGAAGCTACAGGGTCGACGCTCTCAGACGCTACAACACATTGTGCATTTAATAGGCAATGGAGCTTTAAAACGAGCTACAACACTGTTACCTGTCCAGTGCATCAAAAACAACTTATCTGTAGCAGCCCACCACGCAGAGATGCAGACCGCACTTCGCAGATCCGGTGCGTAATCTCAACAATTACATTGCAAAGACTGTATTCGGTTCTCTCTGACCAAATGATCTGGCTGCAGGGTGCACACACCAAACGGGGCCCGTCACCAGGCCGGTGAGATACCTTGATGCAACAGCAGCAATGGTGCTCACACCAAACTGTGCAAGATCCTTAGAAAGTTTCAATCCAAACATTTATGGGTCACCTGCAGAGTTGTGAAAGCTGATATACAGCCTATTCAGCTTGCTGACCTTCCTTGCTGCTGCCTCTGCTGTTGCTGTTGCTGCAGCCCGCCACTTTCATGCACAGAAGCCTGGCATGTGCCAACCAGTGCAGTACAGGTCAGCGCTGGTAACTGCGTACACAGTGTACATGCATGCACTGTGGCAAAGCTGCAGTCCACTTACAGCCATAGTCTTTCTCAGGCTCAAATTTGTCAGCAGCGGCTGTCTCACCTTGCTGATGCTGCATTGCAGCCATCGCAGGTGCCAACAGCATTCTGACCGTCACATGGTGCGTGTACTGCTGCATTCTTGCGCAGGGCTCGCGTCATAGCAGCAGCAGACATCGACCCTGACAATGCCAGCATCCTGGTGTGCGGTGGCGGTGGCGTGGCACTGCATGTTACAAAAAAGCTGAAGGACATGGGCAGCTGGGTGTGGATGATGCAGGTGCGGCAGAAGCCTGTTGTTGTGTGCACTGCGGTCGTTGAGCTTGGAGACGTAGGGCACTGCGGTCGTTGAGCTTGGAGACGTAGGGCTTGCGGGGCCTGGTGTAGCCTCAGGCAGCTGGGTTTGACCGACTCAGTGAGGGTGCTGGTGGCAGTAGCGCTGTGTTGTTTGGGCACCCTGGGTCTAAATCCCCTGTGTTGTCCAATCAGCGGGCACACATCAGGACAGGGCTGAGGTTTGCTGTTATGGACATGGGTAGCAGGGTTGGGGAAGCAGGTGTCTGCAAGCCCTGTTGCGCATGCACTGTGCAGCTGCGACACGTGGCCAAGTTGGAGTAGCAGCGGGCAGCTGGGTGTGGGAGGCGCAGGTGCAGGGGGTTGGGGTTGCATGCTTGCATGGCATCATCACAGCTGCGTGAAATTGAATGCAAATGCGTGGCCATGGCAGCTTGCTGTGTCCTCCACAGCAAATGTAAGCAATGCGCAATCGCGCAAGGACTGCCTCATGGCCATGCCACGGCCCAGCATGGCTCTGCATTTGCACTGTGTTTCTGCTGCCATCAGTGTGCATGCAGCTGTTCAATGCGCACTGATGGCAGCAGGATCACAGTGCACATGCAGCTGTTCAAGTTCTAGACTGATCCTGCATGTGTTGATGACGCTTATCTGCCCGACCCCGCTTGCTGCTCGCTGCTACTGCTGCTGCTGCCGCCGCCGTGGTTCCACCCCCCTGCAGCGTCACGACGACCGCCGTAAGGAGATCGAGGGCATGATGGCCATTGTGGCAAGAGCAGACGCAACAGACAGGGCATCAGTGGACAAGGTATTTGCAGGTAGGGCCCCGCGCGCAGGTTGAAGACGGGCTGCGTTGCCAGCAAGGGTGTAGTTTGGGTTCTGTGGAGAAGGCCAGCAGTAGATTGCGATGTGAAACAGGTGTATGTAGGATTGCGCTACAGCCAGCAGCAATAGTCAGCACAGCTTGTTGCAGCAGCATTGTATTTGCTTGGGTACGCATGGCCTGTCTGAGGCGGTGCGGTTTTGGCTTACCCGCAGCGTGCTGGCCCAGCATGTGTGCACCGTAAACACTACATGTCACAATCGTCTTCCAGCCTGCTGGAAACAACTTGTGCCGCCGGAGCTTGCTTGCTATGCCTTGAACCCAGGACGTCTCCTGTGCCCAACCCTGCCAGCGCTGCCTGCTGCGCCGCAGACATTGAGGAGGTTGACGCAGTGATCAGCACCATCGGCGGCAGCACCAAGGACCCCTCCGCCGACAGCACCGGGAACATCAACGTGATCGAGGCAGCAGCAGCCAAGGGCGTGAAGAAATTCATCCTGGTGACCAGCATCGGCTGCGGCGACAGCAAGGACGCGCCTGGTGAGCAGGTGTACAAGGTGCTGGAGCCGGTGCTGGTTGAGAAGGACAAGGCAGAGGAAAGGCTCAAGGTACGGTTCTGGTGTGACGCGGTCTGTGGTGTTGTCACGTGTTTATACTGTTTGATGCTTGCATGTCTGTGCAAACCGCGGCGGGTGCTGACTGAGGACACGGCAGGAAAGAGGCTCCAGCAGGCTGTGATTGAGCCGCTGATTGCGCTCTCGTGTGGTGTCCGGTGGGATGGTGGTGTACGCAAGTGTGCGCGTGCCGACTTGCGCTGAAGCAGTTGGTCCTATGGTTTCTGCGCTGCCGATTGTATGATGCATGATCAGCTCATGCCACCTGCGTCAATACTCTGCAGCAGCTGTCCCCAGCAGCAGCTCCCCAGGATGTCAGGCTGACATCATGTTTCGGCATGCTTGCATGTGCGTCAAGGTCGGCAGGCGCAGCCAAGGTGCATGTGCACCAACACTTGATCATCAGCTACCCGCATGTTCTGATTCGTCTGCAGCAACTGGGTGACAAAATGGCGTACACCATCATCCGCCCAGGAGGCCTGAAGAGCGAGGCAGCTACAGGCAACGGCGTGCTGACATCAGACGCGTCAGTGTGCGGCTCCATCACTCGCGAAGACGTGGCAAACGTGGTCATCAAGGCACTGCTCAGCAACAAGACAGACAACCAGGTGCGGGTTGATGCAGCGCCTGAGGCCTGGCTGCTGGGTTCAGAGTGAGCAGCTGGGTTCCAGCCAGGGTTGCAGAATGTGCCGCTGCCACAGCTTGCCGGGCATTGACAACTCTTGGCAGATTGATGCATATGTGCTAAACTCTGCGCTGCTGCAATATGAAGCCAACCAACTTGCCGACTTGCTGTGCTGTGCTGTCCTGTTTGGTTGTTGCCAGGTGCTGTCCGCTGTTGACCGGGATCAGGTATTTGGCGAGAAGAGCGTTGCTGAGTTCAGCCTCTGAAGAGGAGGAGCAGCGAAGCGACGGCTGGCAGGGTTGACATGCAATTTTGATGTAGCAGTGGTTCTCAGCAGCTGGGCTGAAGCTGAGTTGGGTTTTGCAAGTGAACCAGCAGTAGCAACTGCAGTCAGGCTGCTGTGCTGCCTTTGGTCGAAGCAGGGGGGAGATGTACAGAATCGGCTGGCTTGTTCAAGGCTTGCTACTGCTCGGCATGCAAAGCACTGCTGTCTGCTCAGCAGACTCTGCTGGATCCTAGTTGAACTGTCAGCAGGTGTTAGCACTGCTAACTTAGCAGAACACTGCTAGGGTTTTCCCCTTTGCCCATGTCGGGCCAGCTGACCCAAACCTAATGAATCGCACTTCTGGTGCGGCCTATGTGTTGCGTCGTCTGTACCACGCATGTCTGCAATGTCGAGCACCTTTGGAAATTATTCTGACGGTGCTGATTCTGTTGCCACGGCAAAGGCACTTTCCGCAAGCAGGAAGCAAAAGAAACGTAGCGACAAATGCAATCTGCGCCGCGGCGGAACCTTTGAAGTTGGGTTTGCTCAGCAGTGCACCACCTCGTTCAAAGAGCAGCAGCAATGATGAAAAGCAGCTGCTGCAGCAGTGCCAGGCCATCTACTCAAAACTACCTAAGCGCTCTAAGTACGCTCAACACAGGCTCAAGTGCCTAGCCAAAGCAATGGAGCTGTTGCAACATGGCAGGTGCGGGCAAGTGGTGCACACACATGCACTGTACAGTGCATGGGTGCCTGCTGCTCTGCTGTTGCTTGGCTGCTGCCTGCACTATCGCTCTTACAGACTGTAGTATGCGCCGGAATGGACAGTAGGGTGTTCACAAAGTCCGAGACGCTGCCATTCAAGTTCCGTCACACAGTTATGTCCTGGCACGCCTGATTTGTGGGCAATGCCAACTCAAGTGACCTCACCATCGGCATGCTACTCATTCAAGCCATATCATCAATTGCCATCGGCCCAGGGCCCCATGGGAGCTGAAGGAAGAGGGGGCACAGCTCCAACTTCAGTGACCTATAGGTTGGTATGCTACACCAACCGTGTGTGCGCAAGCCCAGCCACCCTGAGCTGTGTCATCAACTGCAATACTATGTGCAGGGCTGCACGCACAAACGAAGAAAATGAGGAGCTGCAAAGGCTACTGGCAGCCTCAACATAGGCGGCACTGCCAGCTAGCAAGGCGGCTGCTGCCACGCACGGCAGCAGTGAGGAGTCGGCATGAAATTGGACATGCAGCAGGCGAAACATACAGAGGCAACTAACGTTTCAGAACAGCCTGCCTGTGTGCTGCTGAGCCCAGTGTCATTGTTTGATGGCTTGTGATGGTGGTAGTGGTGTGTTGGGTGCATGTTAGTCAGAGTTGTAGTCTTTATCTATCAGAGCATTTCATGTGCCACCAGTGGTGCACCAGTGGTGCTAACTTCAATCTCGCTTTGTTCGAAAAGCAATTTGTGGTTTGCTAGCAGCGTGATGAAGCTTGTACTGGTGACGGCGTTGCATGCCTCAACGACCTAGTGCTCGCCGGCCGCTCAGGTGAGCAAAAGCAGCAGTGGCTACGCCATTCGCTGACACCCTGCTCGCCTTGCTGGGCATAGTGCAGCGCCACACCGTGCGCCAGAACCACGACCAACGACGCAACTGCTGCTGATGGTATGCCTGAGTGGTGCGCATCAAGCCTTGTCACAAGCATTGCTGGGTTTGTTGCAGGTGTTTTTGCTCTCATTGATTCAAACCTACTGAAGTTGTCCAATGCCGGTGCACAATGCCGCGACAGCAGTACTCGCAGCCTAGAGGTCAGAGCGTGTGTGTCCTGTGCTTGTGCAAGGACACAGCACAGCATGCATGCGAAAGAGTGCCCTGACATGAGACAAGCAGCAGCACTCTAACCCAGAATGTGTGTGTTGCTGGCATCCCAGTGCATTGTTCTTCCTCACGTGAGCACCTTGTAGTGCTCAGGACCTTGCATCAGCATCGTGAAGGCTACAGTGCAGCAGCCGAGGCTTGTGCAGGAGGCAATGCAGTATGTGCTTGGGAACTTGGGTGGTGCTTGATGCTGCTGTTGCTGGTGCATGCTTGCTTTGCTGTTACGCACAGCAGTAGTCAGGTAGTTAGCGGAATCGTCGACTAGTGGCAGTAGAAGCAGTGTCAACAACAGTGCTAGTTCTGCCGTGGCAAAGTTTACTGAAGTGATCACTTGGCTGATTGGCTGACCCGCTAAGAAATTGAAGATTGATGGATTAGGTGGTTGCCCAATGAGCCTGTCACTGGCTCAAAAACGGGCAATGTTCCCGTCGTGTAACATCCAAACTGTGACATTGTGATTGAACCCCAAGTGTGCAGGGCAGCACGGCTATGTCATACGTATACAGTATACTGTATTGCAACGTGCATCCCCTGACACACAGCCCCTCAGCATCGTTTTGTCCCAATCCGTGCCATGCTGTGCGAAGCCGCCACAGCTGCAAGGTTTGCACCAGTTGAGCATGTGCCATGCGCAACAGGCTACTCTGCCGAGGACGTGAGAAGGCAGCAGCACTGCAAACAAGCAGTGATTGAACCCAAGTGTGCAGGCAGCACGGCTATGTCATACTGTATTGCAACATGCATCCCCTGACACACAGCCCCTCAGCATCGTTTTGTCCCAATCCGTGCCATGCTGTGCGAAGCCGCCACAGCTGCAAGGTTTGCACCAGTTGAGCATGTGCCATGCGCAACAGGCTACTCTGCCGAGGACGTGAGAAGGCAGCAGCACTGCAAACAAGCAGGATAGCCAAGCAAGGAACATCATAGTCACAGAGGATGCCTGAATTACACCAAGTTGGGTTTGCTGCTTGTGGCAGATCAATAGCAATGTCGCAATAACCTGCTTTGTCGCTTCGAGCTGAAGCCTGATTTAAACATATCAGCGTGTGAGATGACACGGCACTAGCATGTGCTTCAGGCCTTTACAGTCTGAGACACTGTCTGGCAGAGTGACTCAGCGTGTATCACTATTGTGTAAAGATCTGCAGGACTACTAGGTAGGTCACTACTTGGTAGGTTAGATCTAACCTCAAGAGTGCTGCTGCTTCTTACTAGGTAGTTACCTGCTAGGTAAGCGCCCAACATTGCTGCGGCGGCTGTGCAACAATGTCCTGCCGGGCTCTGGAGGCAGATAGAGAGCAAGCAGCCGATCTTTAGCTAGAGGCTGAGCATGTATCAATGCATCAGCATTATCACATCTTAGGTTGCCCAGTGCTCGCCAAACAAACACTAGGCTGGCTACCGCTGCAGCAAATCCTTCAGCCTCACTACCAACAACTTTGTTGATTGTTCCAGCAGCAGCTTCAGGCCAGCCTGAACTGAACAGCAGTAGCTAGGCGCTCAACGGCTTGTACATCAGCTGCTGCTGCTGCTGCTGCTGGCTTGGCTGTCAGCTGCTGCAGCTGCACCAGCTTTGCCTTGTCTGCCTGAATGCTCGTTGGGAAGCTCTTGTACAGCACAGTCAACAGGCCCACCAGAGCCTTCATCACCAGCGCCTGCAGCAAGAACGGTACATCGAAGTGCATTTGATCTGGTTATGCAAGAGGCAGGAGCAATGACAGTTGATAAGGACAGCAACTGGACATGTGTGACCACCCACAGTAACACAGCACGTGCTTTCATAGAGCGCACTGTGCAGATGCACACATGCAGCACAGGCCCCCGCTGTTTCATGCATGCACACTGCACACAACAGCAGCCGCGCACAGCCAGGGCCAGCTGCCGCCGTGCTCATCCTCACCTCATGCGCTGCTGACAGCGGCTGCTGCCAGTCACCAAGCTGCTGCAGCGACTTGCCCTTCACCGATGCTCGCTCCTGCAGGGCAGTGCCACGACAGGCAGCAGATGGACCACAGGCTGGTGCTGCGGCCACTGCCAGGCCTTGCGCAACCCACAGGCGGCCCGACAGCTGAGAGCAAAAACACACCACCCAGATCTGCCGTCAACTGCTGTTGACACACTGCTTTGCTAACTGCCAAGGATGGGTGTACGTGCTGCATGCATGTGTATCACCCCAGCAAGGTGCGACATGGGAGCAGCAGCCCAGGGAGTCATTGCATGCAGGCTCAGCCCCAGCACGCACCGTGGCCAGCGCCACCCTCACAGCAGCCAGCAGCTCGGGTGAGACGGGCACGTCACCGCCAATGCGCACCACAGCGGCCCGGCTGCTGCTGCAGCACCTGCTGCAGGCTGCGGTGGTCCAGTTGAGGAGCTGCCTCCAGGTGCAATGCTGCTGCTGCTGCTGCTGCTGCTGCTGCTGCTGCTGCTGCTCTTGCTGCCAGCACCAGTAGTGGAGATTGTGGTGCTGAGGGGCAGCAGGCCCAGCTGCTGCAGTGTTGTGCGCTGCCACTGCTTCAGCCCATCCACTGCCTTGCCGCTGGGCGGCAGCTCACCACCAACAAACTGGTAGATGGCAGCCTGGAGCAGCGCAGCGCAGCACAGGCAGGGAGGCAGGCAGTGCTTCAGGGCTCAAGTGCATGGTCCTGCCGTAGCTTGCATCCCCTTCAGACAGTGCAGTGCTGCGGCATGCCGCATGCAGTTGTGCCACCAACTCCCACCCACCACTCTGACATGTGGTTGCATTAAAATGCAACATGCCATACACCCAGCTGTCACAAAGCAGTTTGGCAACACCTCTAGCACCACCCCCTGCCCACGCCTCACGCCCATCCAGCTGCTCACCAGCAGCAGCTCCATGTCCAGCGGCCAGGCGAAGCTGTCGGCAGGGTTGTCGGCCAGCACAAAGCCGTAGCTCAGCAGCAGGTTTGCGTTGTCATGGGAGCCGTACCTGAGCAGGATGGGGTCACCGGAAGCCACCTGGCAGGACGGCAAGGGGATCGGATGCTTATATGGAATGCACGCTGCACCTCTGCAGAAGCCTTGGGTACTTCGGAGTCAGGGATAAGCATGCACGGTCAACCCTGCAGTCATGTGGGAAGACCAGCAGCCCCCACAGGCCCACCTCAATCCATCACCGCCAGCCTGTACGCCAACGCAACACCTTCCACCCACCCGGCCACTGCCACAGGGCCAGTGTTGCGCCTCACCTGCTTGTTGGCCATCATGCGCACCACGCCATCGCCACCGAAGCGTATCTCTGCGTTGCTGACCGGCGCGTGGTTGGCCATGTCGACCAGGGGCACCAGCGCCCAGCCGCCCAGCCGCTGGAAGCCAAACGCGCGAGACATGGCCACAGACAGCGCCCAGCCTGCATGGCAGCAGGCCACATGCAGCAGCTGTACAGGCGCCAGGGAGGAGGCCCAGCACGCACATCATGCACAAGACACTCCACACGCGGCAGCACAGGCACTTCACATGGCGACCGATATGCGCGACCAGGGGCCAGTCTCCAGAGTGCTCAAGGCGGCTGCACTCTGCTGGCATGCTACACAGCCGCCTCACCCAGCTGCTCCTGTGTCACCAGCTGCCCCCCAAACGGGTCATCAGCAGTGCCCGGCAGCTGTGCCAGCACCTCGCTGCTGTACTGCTGCCACCAGTAGGCCTGGCTGCCGGCATCTGCTATCAAAGGGTTGTACTGCAGCTCCTGCAGCTGGGGTTCAGGGTATAGCATGGCTACCTGGGGTCCAGGAATGCCTGGCTGAACGCCAGGTAGAGTTTGGATGTAGGGGTGCAGCGGGCTGGCAGGGCCCTGGCAGTGGTGAAACAGAATCTGCAGGGGTGCAGAATGCAAGCGCAGGCGTGGAGAGTCACTGCTGGCAGGCTGGCCTTCAAGCATCAACATGAGTGGCTGAGCCCCAACATAAGCTGCCACATATCCCATGGAATCAGCCGCAGGATGTACTCAGATGTGGACACATCTGCGGTGCTTTGCAGTTATTTGGCCACATAAAGAAGGCTTGCTGCTACTGCTCTGCCAGTTCAACAGCATGCTGCTGCTGCTGCTGCTGCTGCTGCTGCTGCTGCTGCTGCTGCTGCTGCTGCTGCTGCTGCTGCTGCGCTACCAGTCTCACCTCTAGTGCCACCTTGAACTGCCAGGCACCCCTGTCACTGTCAGAGGCAGCAGGCACCCTGCCCTGCAACCTGCGCAGTGCAGCAATCCCACTGCTGGTGTCATTGCTTTGGCTGCTGCTGCTGCTGCTTCTGCTGCTGCTGCTGCTGCTGCTGCTGCTGCTGCCGGAGTCTGCGTCTGGCTGCTGCTGCTCATCTATGTAGTGGACAGTGCATGCCAGTGGCACTGCAATGAGGACGTCGCCAGGTGCCAGGTCCTGCAGCATAAAAGCATGACGGCATCAGTCAGCACAGCGCACGACTTGTGGCCACATGCAGCATGTGCCGGGGGGTTGCTGTACATGCTTCTTGACCCTGCTGAGCTAGCTGGGCCGCTGGGGTGAGCAAACAAGCTGCTGCACCAAGCACCACTGCTTCACATCGAGGACCATGTTCCAGGCAGCTTGATTCCTGCAAATCTGCTGCTTCAAAGACACACCTGAGTGGCCCTCAGCTCCCGCCAAGTGCTGCCATCTTGCTGCTCCTCGTAGAACAAGCCTACACCCGACACATTGCAGCCCTGCTGCTGCATCCATTCCAGCAGCGGCTCGCTGCTGCAGCTACTGCTGCTGATGTTGCTGGCAGGTGTCTGTGCTAGTGCAGCTGGCCACGGTAGCTTGTGATGCTTGCCCCTGTGTGACCTACGAGGCAAGAACTGGGAGCAGCTGCAGAATCTGCTGCTGGCAGCTTGGATGCCGCCAACGGTGTGCTGCATCTGTGTGTCACTACTGAGGGGCCAGTGTGTTACATTGGTCTCTTTCGTTGTTCTAAAGTGCGTTTGATTGAATTTCCACCACACACTCTTACATATCGTCCGCGACACCGCTGACAGCGCGACACAATCACGAAACGAAAACTGGAGTGCGTGGTACGGACGTACGTTGCTTCCACATGTTTATAAGCGGAAATTTCACAAAGTCAAACAAAGCATGAAAAGCATGTAACCCCTACTAGGGTTTGGGCATGTCGAACGTCGCATGACAGTGGAGAGATGATATGCAATTGCTCTGGCAACTAAGCAGGCACGACCGCAGGGAAGCACGAGTTTCACAAAGATGAACGTGCAGTAGGACCATCACCATGAACATGTTCACTCAGGTGCTGCTGCGATGCTGGCAATTCACCATGCATAACACATGATGTGATGTGTCTATTCACCTGCAGCTGCGCGGGGCCTGCATGACACTACCTGCGCATGCACATGCCAGGGGTGAGGGGCAGACAATGCAGTGCTGGAATTCAATGCAATAACAACCACAACTAAGTTTATATGCACTGCCAGTAGGTGCCCAATACCACACTTGCACTCACAGCAGCAACGCAGCAAATGTCATTGCTTACAGCAAAACACAACCTGCCACACCAATTGCAGCCACCAAGTGCTGCAGCACCAAAGGCACCCCACAACAGATACCCACTGAAGCCCCTTGCACTTCAGCCTTTTGCCATCAACCAGATCTCAAACCCTCATTTCAATTTCCTCCTGCCGCAGCTTGGTGTATGGGTTGTCAGAGCTCGGAGCAAACTTCACACCCACCCACACATAGAATGCCAGATACGCCAGCTCATACGCTGCATCAGCAACCCAAGCATACAGGCTATCTGCCAAATTTGCACGCAGCAGGAACACCACGATGCGGGTGAAGTAGATGAACACCACCACCAGGATGTAGAACTGCCGGAACAGCCGCAGCTTCTCCAGCGCGCGCGCTGCCTTGCCATCTGTCTCGCTGGCCTCCCGCAGGTGCTTGATGCTCCACACGATGGGGAACAGGATGGCACAGCAGCAGAGGATGTCCACAAAGTGCAGGATGTTGACCCAGGTTGCCCAGTCGCGTATGGAGGGCGACTCCTCGCCAGTGATGACAATGGCAATCTCGGCAAACACCTGCAGAAGTGTGCCGAGGGTTGTAGCCAGAAGTCGGACTCAGGTGTTGAAGCCAGAAAGGCAGATGTGCGATGCAACGCAGCTGGCGCAAACCACGGCAGGTCCAGGACTAACAAGCCAATGAAAGAAAGACATAGTGATGGTTGCCCGCAGCGTGGTGGTCGCCGAAGGTGCATTTGTAGCACTGTTCCCATGCAGAAAAATACACAGGAAACTGCAGAATGCACAATTGAGTGCTGACAATATCGCGCACAACAGGCAGAGCTACAGCTGGATGCGAGATTGTTAACATGGTAGGGCAGGACTGCTCACACGTTCTGCATTGCTGCTGCCGCCGCTGCCGAGCACAGAACAGCTGCGCCATCCTGCCGCACCTGCAGTGGGATGACCGTCATGAGCACCTTGCGCGTGTTGTCGTCAATAAAAGGCCTCATGTAGCTCCTGTGGCGCAGCCATGACAGCGCGCAAGCAGGCAGGCGTGTGATGTGAGAGCGTCATCCATGTTGGCCAGACCGGGATGCTGTGCACATCTGGCAACCGTGCAGCTGCTTGGCCAGCTGTGCTGCTGAGACACCCTTAACCTCAGCCTCGCAAAGCGACTGATATTCAAGGCACATTGATAGCTGCAGGAGCCTGCAACTGCTCATAAGGCAGCTGCCAGCACAGCCCGAGAAGATGGCACAATCAGTTCAGACACAGGCGAGCAGGAAATAACTGCACACTTTTCTTGACAGGAGCAACATTGCAGCAACATTGCAGCAATGCATATGGGCTTGATGCAGAGCGCTGCTGCTGCACTGGCTGCACCAAACTGCACACACACCACCATTGCCATCCCAGGAACAGCTGCGCCCACGCCACCATCGTTGCCACGCTGTCACTCCCACCAGCTGCCGCAACAGCAGCGACACCCGCAGCAGCAGCACCTCACCATCCTGTGCCAATCAGCACGATGACGCTGAAGAACAGCATGCCCCTGAAGAAGGTGGCGATGTAGTACACCCAGTTCCAGCCGTGCGGGCTGCCGTAGCGCGTGATGACCAGGTACATGCAGGCCTGTGACAGCAGCGTCAGCGTCTTGAATGCCACCAGGCCCAGCATCAGCCAGTGGATGTACTGCACGGAGCCCGCCGTGCGGCGCGCCCGCAGCAGCAACGCAGCCCAGGCAGCTGTGATGGTGGCAAACAGGCTGAACATGACCTG
The DNA here is from genome assembly GCA_014080715.1 of Scenedesmus sp. NREL 46B-D3. NCBI lineage: Eukaryota > Viridiplantae > Chlorophyta > Chlorophyceae > Sphaeropleales > Scenedesmaceae > Scenedesmus > Scenedesmus sp. NREL 46B-D3. The sequence goes on from JACERP010000249.1 coordinate 86,456, forward strand.
CAGGGAGGCAGGAAGGAGAGGGGGAGCAGTGACGGGGCGCAGCGACAGGGAACAGCGACAGGAGCGCAGCACATGTGAGGCATGCAAGTGGGGAATGAGTCGCAGTGATGAGCATGCAGCTGCTGGGCCAGCAATCATGGAAGCGAAGCTGCTGCTATTGCAGAGGTCAAGCTGCGGCACAACAGTACGACCCCGATGAAAGCAATGCGACTTTTGGCCATGATGCCGTGTTCCCGCACAACATCAAACAGCTACTTGATAAACAAAACAGCTGCTTGATAATCGTTGTGGACATTGTGGAACTGCTGCACCCGCTGCTCATCACAGCAGACCATTTGCACGCGGCCAACATCCCTGCTGATACGCACAGTGACGCTCACGCAGCGCCGCTGGAGTGCGCTGCTGCCGCATGGTGCCGCGCAAGTGCCTGATTGTGCATCAAAATCACTGTCAGAGCATTTAACTGCTGCAGCGGCTTACACTGCTGCACCGCACGCATGAAACCACCTTCCTGCAAGGACCACCCACTTTGTTGCGGAGACTTGCCGACTGCAACTCATGCTGCTGCTGCTTGCTGCTGCTGCTGCTGCTACCAAAACCACCAGTGGCACCTCATTGCCAATGCTATCATTAAGGTGTTTCTGCTGCTTAATCTTGAAAGGCACTTATACACTGCAAGAGTGGTACTGCTGCGTGTACTGCTGCTCACCCAGTACATCACGTCCAGCTCGCCCTCGCCAATGGACAGATAGTCCTTGCGGCCCTGAGGTCCAACCAGGTTGTAGGCGGCCACTTTCATGCCAAATGACACTGGCGTACGCTGCTCACAGTTGGCGAAAAAGACAGAGAAAAGGCCTCCATCTTTCACCTCCACATGGAAGGTGACGTTGGGCACCTTGCCATCAATGACTGCCTGCACCTTGGGGTCTGCAAAGGTGAAGAGCTTCAGCAGGTCCTGCTCCTCCAGTAGACAAGCCTGCGAGAGCATCTGCTGGGTGATGCTGGAGCTGGCTGAGTTCAGGTTTGCCAAGAAGAAGCCAAAATTGCCCAGCTTATAGTCATCCTCGCTGTCATGGCGCCTCCAAATGCTGATGTCACGCAAAACAATATCTATATGACCCCGGCTGCCGAACCCAAAGGGCTGTGTGATCTCTATGAGCGCCCTGTCGTCGTAGAAGACATGTGCATACTCGACGCGAGCAAATACAGGCTCTAGGGCCACAAGCAACAGCCCAAGCAACAGTAGCTTGTTCATAATGCTCCTTGTTCACAGCCAAGGACTGAAGAGGTGCTCAAGTCCGTGTGTGCATCAGGCAAGACAGTTGAACGGTTGCACAGTCCACAGGCAGCAGGCAGTCACACGAGGCGCATAGGAGCTTTGATCCAAGCCAAGCACGGCCCTGCTTAGCAGTGACCTTATACGATAATCCACCTGCGACAATGACAGGTATGACAGCTGCTGGAAGCTGGTTGGGCGGTTTACAATACAGCAAGATCATATACTCGCCTGGTGGAGCAAATTGCCAGTTCTGCCTGCAGGAAAGTTCAAGCATCCTCTTCATGTGCCTCTACACGATGCAACGTACTGCTGCAGAGGACAGGAACATGATGCATTGTTCAGTTACTGCAGGAAGCCCTGCATGTAGTGCTGGCCCTGTTGCATGTTTATGTGGTGGCCAGTCTTGTCTTAATCAAGGAGTTGCAATTGTGCAATCGGTGCACGAATATGAGGGTGATAACTTTATGGATGGTACACGCAGGGCTTGTCGCCACAACCTCTGACAAGGTGGGAACTGTTTCACCAACACAAAGCACACGCGTGGACAGCATATGCTGTTCAGTTGAATGCTCCTGCTTGTACATGGCATGTGCGGCATATCAGGTGGCAGAACACGGGAATACAACAGCACCATGACCTGAGCTCAGTTGTCCACGTGCACAGCAGCAGATGTCTGTATTATGGATGCCTAGCAAGCAACGCCAATGCATCCTGCAGCAGTGCTGCCCCGCATATGGCACGAGCATGCGGAGCATCTTGGCAACGTGCAGCAAAGCCCATGATCAATAGTCACTTCACTGCATGCAATTGCACTGGAACAGTATTGGCTTTTGCTTCACTGCAAATACTGCAGCCAACCCATCACTGACCACCTGGTGAGGCTCACTGCAGCAGCTGCCAGCCTGGCAGCCACTGTGAAGAAGAAGAAGCACCTAGCATGAAAAGGCGAGCAAGAAGGCAGAGTCACCCGGCTGTGACTGTACAATCTCTCATTACACGCCCCGTGTAGTATGATGCTACATTGCATCAAAAGGCAGGGTTTGAGCCCTGCTGCATGCAGGCTGTGCTGCTTCTGTGGATCGGCAGTTACCTGTCTTGCGCGTCAGCACTGCCTCAGCTGCTGCGTCGTTCCAGCCGACACCATTTACGCCAGATGATATAAAATGCTGTCGGCTGCAGCATGTGACAAGCTGCTTTTATCTGCTGTTGCTGTTGCTGGTGTCTGGCCATACTGTGGCCATCATCATCATCATATTACCCATTCAAGCCATAGCATCAGCGCCATCGGCCCCGCGCCCCACTGGGGCGGAAAGAGGAGGGAGCACTGCTCCAGAATGTTTGCATGCATTGCGCACATCCCAAGACTTGACAAGAAAAGCAGCAATACACGGTGACACCATCCGACATCTTCCAGCACTGACCCAAATTTCATCAGATACAAACCGCAACACCTTGATTGACGAATCAGCCATGGACAAAACGCTGCGCAACTTTTCAGCGCAACCAGGCAGGGATCTGATCTCAGCAAACATACCATCCCTCTGAGCAGAAGTAGCAGGGCAATCAAACATGAAGTGTGACAAAGACTCAACTTCTGCACCACAACAAGGGCATCCTGAAGTGGAGTTAGCTCTGCGACCGCCAAACTGACTAGTACGCTCATGTACACACAGACAACCCATACAAACACGCAAAAGCAATTCAATACCACGTGGAATTGCCACTGAACGCAAGTACGGCCTAGGCCTCCTGAAACCCATAGCATCAACATGAGTGGGATGCACATGAGCCACATACCGACTCAGAGTGGAGTGTTCCAACGTTTCACATGCAATCCTTTCAGCATGTAGTGTCCTGACCTGCTTGTTGACATGCTCATACTGCGGCCAGTGCTAGTAGCACTGCAGAGCTGTCCTAGCCTGCTGAGCGCAACTGGTTGGGGCGGTGCGCAACTATATGGCTGATACCACCAGGCTGCAGGTCCAACCGTGACAAAATTTTGCCGTCTGTACAGAGGGCGGAAGGAGCATATGCTCCTGTGTAATGCATTACACACAATCAGCACCAGCAGCTGCCGCACTGCTGCATAGGCGCTGGCAGGTCACAACTGCAATTTTACAGGGGGGGTGAGTTGGGTGCTGGCTGTCAGCGAAGCAAACTGGCAGGCCAGCTGTCAAGCCTGGTAATTAATGTCCAGCAGGCATTACGCAGCGGAACTACTGCCCAGACCTGTACCCTGTACGACATCACTTGCACAGCCCCTGGCCCCAATGCGTAGAAGACTGGCAGCCGCTGCCGCACAGTAGTCAGACATCTGTGAAGTACTTCACTAGTGTTTGGCTCGTAATAGCTTCTGCAGAGCAGCTCTGGAGTCCCAGTGGCTACAAAAGTCGTCTCAGCTTCATGTCACAGAATCAAGCAACAACTCGGCCGCTGCTTGATGCTGCACCAGGACTTGAGCTACAGCCTGTGCTGCCAATTGCAGGTCGTTAAGAGCGTACACATGGCTAAGATGCGGCATAACGACCACATCAAAAGTGCTCAGCATCTGTCCATGCTTGGCTCAGATAATGCGTGACGATGGTTAGTCAGCCTACAAAGCAAGCTGCTGTATTGGACAACCGAGCTGCTTCGGTGGTGAGTTCACCGACAGACCGCCAGCTCAAACTTGAAGTTTAAAGGACACATGTGCCTTACATGGGATACTATCACCATGCACTTTTGAAGCGCCTGACCCAGGTAAAACAGATCGCGCTGGCAAGCCCTGCTGGCCGCCAGCAGCAAGCTTGCCACAACTCCAACACTCTACGGTGAAAAAGAGGCTGCAGGCCCTGTATGCCATGCTGCCACCACTCAACTGAATTGTTGCGAAGCATGACATACTACCCACGAGCCACAGTCCAATGCAAGCTGCTGTAAAGCAAACAACGGCTCCACGTGGTTTGCAAGATGCGCCTGCCTGCAACCCTTCACTCTTTGTCCAGAGTGCCAGAAGCTGCTGAACATGCTGCCTTGCAGTCTGCAGCTGTGAACGAAGGCACAGCCCCTACGCGACAAGTTGCTGCTGCAGCCACTGGCAAGTGCAAACAAAGATACATGCAATTGCACATCAACATACATGCAATTGCATCGGTGCACGCTACCCAACGCAATGAGCAGCACAAAAAGTTTTACTATGTGGACATAACGCAATCGCTGTGATGTCCGCCAAAAGGAGGCATGGCAACTACATCGTGTAGTGTACACTGTCATGACAGCCACACTCGTGCATACTCAATTTACTGTTCACTAAAACAAACAGCCACCTGCCATGTCACCTCAGGTTGACAGCCCATCCGCCTGGTTATAAACAGTGTGAGGATAGTATACACACCACCTGGCTGGCGGTCTGCAGCGTCTAATGTTTAAATGTACATAAGCACTATGCTGAGAACCTGAGCTAATTGTGAAGCCATACATACATACTGGTACACCTGCAGGCATGCAGTGCAGCTGCTGCATACGCGACAAGCCTGAGAACAACCTGACTGACAACAACATTTTGTTTACAAGGCCGTAAAACTATCGGCTGCAGCAACAACACACCAACCTCACACCTCTGACATGGAGCAGCTCCAAGCCACTGCTAGCCTGCTGCAAGACCTTCCATCAGCCGCCCACCCCAGCATCTGCGGCAGGCCAGCCGGCAGTTCCGCCGCCGCCTGTCCCCAGACCAACGCTCAACCAGCCACAGTCGCCATCACACAGTGAGAGGCGCTGGCCCACCCCAGCGACAGCAATGCCAAGGCACTACGGCAGCCCTGCCAGCAGCTCCGCGCCCGCCTGCCCCGCAATCAGCGCCAGCGCCTCGGCCAGCCTCAGGCAGCCCTGCAGGTCCAGCCTGCCGCTCAGCTCCACGCAGAAGCGCAGCAGGCCGTCAAAGTCCATCGCCTGGTCAGCCAGCAGCAGTCGTCGGTGCTGTATGAGCACAGCCGCTGCCAGGTAGAGGTGCAGGTGGGGGGTCAGCGGGCATGCCCAGCAGCACTCCCACAGGCCCAGCACCTGCGTAGGTGAGGCGTGGCGAGCAGCGCAGGGCGGGAAACAGACACAGACCACCTTGTGCAAATCAGGCAGGGACGCAACAAGTGCTTTGCAAGCGCAGGAGGTACTCGCCAAGTTGCGTTGTATGCGGGTTTTGAGCACAAGTGGGGTGAAGAGCACAAGTGTGGCAGCATGCAACCGGGCAGGTCAGCAACAGATAAGGTGCACAAGCAACGACGCGCCATTAATCTGCTTGCAGGAGGCGTGCAAGCAAGAAAGGACTGAGCAAACCGACAGCACGGCCTGCAGCTGCGCACCTGGTCAAAGGGGAACTCCCTCTTGAAGTGTATGAGCAGCCACCTGAAGGCGAAGAAGTAGTTGAGGCAGTCACGCGCCTCAAAGAAGGCATGCAGCTGAGGGTCGAGCACCTGCAGGCGCCGAAAAACAGGGCAGCGGTGACATCAGCAAGTGCAGAGCTGTGCTGATGTGTGACAGCAAGCCCCTTACTGACTGCAGCGCGCACGGCACAGCACAACACGCCACAGCACAGCGCAACGCAAAGCAGAAAAACAGGAAGTGTAAGAAAACTTTGCAAATGCCTTGATGAATGTGTCCGGTATGAGGAGCACACGCCCGACGCTTGCAGACCGGACAGCCAACAGCAAACAGCATATCTGGCATCGTCGTCTAGCAGCATGCTGATGTACAGTCCCTGCTCCAAACTCCACGCTGTACTCCGGGACCAGCACAGGCATCATGAGGTGGCAGCGCACCTGCACCAGCTGCTGCAGTGCTGCCAGCTGCGTGTGCATGCCTGCCTGGTCCTGGGCAAAGTTGCCGGCCATCCGCTCCATGAGGCCCACGAAGCACCAAAAGGCGTCGACCTGCAGCACAGGGCCGCGCATGGGCAGCACACAGGGCAGCATCGGCAGGCGCACACAGCCTGACACCGTTCAGAACCAACTCTGTCACAGGTCGGCAGCAGCTTGAGCAAACTACCTCCGCAACGCTACCTGAGGAACCTGCAAACAGCAGTGTCGGTGCTGCGTACAGCATGCACCGGACTGGAAGCTGCCAGCTGTGCATGCTTGGCTGCGCATCACCAGCGTTGCTGCTGCTGCTGCTGCCGTTGCTGCAGCTGCCGACACTGGTAAAGCTGGCACAGCTCCCAACGCCCTCAAGTACCTGCGCTGCTCCCCTCCATCCTCATCACCACCAGCTGAAACCTGGCCAGGCCAATGTTGCCCAGACAGACTGCCTCACACAGTGCAGGCTCCTGGCGCTGCTGGTGCTGCTGCCACACCCCTAGCCGTGCTGCTGCTGCTGCTGGTGGTGGCCCCGCTCCCTGCCTGCTGCCTCACCTCGTCCCCCTCCATGACCACCAGCAGGGGGCTGGCCAGGTCGCTCATGCCCTGGCAGTAGCCCAGGTCCCAGTTGAATAGGCAGTAGCAGCGCAGCACGTCGCGCAGGCCGGCAAGGTGCTGCGCGGCATCCCGCCCACGGTAGAACGGGTGCAGCCTGCGGAGTTGAAGAGGGGCCCACTATGATTGAATGCGTGTGCTCCACCTCGCGCAAGTGCGCTGGATTGTAACCACTGTGCTCTAAGCAAAGCTGTCCTGCGGCTATGGGCCTCCTGCTTCACCTCGGCCTGCTTGACGGACTTGAGCAGCTGCTGCAGCTACATGCTCCCATCACCAGAAGGCAGCAAGGGCAGTTGCATGCAGTGCGGCTTCACATCACCAAACACTGCTGCAGTGCACCTACCAGCCATGGCACCCACGCCCATGCACCTCATTGCCCCTGTTGCGCAATCATCTACCACAGGCACGCATGCCAAGATATGGCAAAACTTCAACAAACCAACCCCTCCAACCAGCCTGCGCCAAAAGGTTCCAGCACAGCTGCCCGCCAGCGTTACCCGGCATTGAATGCTGCTGCAGGAAGGGGTACTGCTGAGGGCCCTCACCTGTCGGTGCGTGCCACGTCCTTGTCTATCCTGCTGCGCCGCTCCCGCCACTTGCCCCAGCGCCGCGCCTGCTCAGGGCCCACGGCCGCCCACTGGCCCTTCAGCAGCGCATACTGCTGCTGCTGCTGCAGGCGCTGCTCCCGCCGCTCCTCTGCAGTGCTGCCTGGTGGGTACACGCCCAGCAGGAACTTCCAGGCCTCCTGGCGAGCAGAGGGCTCGATGCCTGCGAATGGCCCGCAGCGGCAGCAGCAGCAACACCATCAGTAGGGTGGCACAACAAGCCTTGTCAACGGCCGTCAACTTGCGTGTGACACACGCGGGCAGCTTTGGTTATCTTCACGATTGAGATACCAGCGGAGACAGCTGCAAGGAATATCAAGGGCAGGATTTCAAATGATAAACCTGACGGCGGATAGGGAGTGACACCATGCCGTCTGCACTGCCCACGTGAGTGGACTGAGTGCACTGCAAGTCGCGCAACCAAGGCGCACGTGTCATGACCTGTGTGGGCATGCTTTGCAGCAGGGTTTACAGAGATGGTCAGGTCTTTAGCAGGGTTTACAGAGATGGTCAGGTCTTTATACCTAAGCAGGCTGCTGAATGAACGGGCTGTGCACAAGGCAGCCTCACCGTACAAGTACCACCCGACAGGCAAGCCTGGAGCACGCTGAACCACCGACAATGCTTTCACCCCGTGGCACCAAACTCTCAATGCCACCACAGCAAGCATAATAATCGCATGTTAATAGACGTAGTATGGTGCATCAAAGCCCGCACTGGTAGAGGCAGTCGGACCGGTACGACTAAGCACAGTGACGTGACCCATCCTTCATCGCCGCTACCACTGACTGCTTGCTATGGACACGTCGCTGTTCGTGGTGGCGATCCTTGCGCCACTGCGCATGCGCAAAGTTTGTGCGGAGATCGTGACGCCTGTACAGTACTGTACACTAGTGTTCAACCGTTACACCGTTGCCCGATACACCCTTTACCCCCTCATACCGTCCTTTAGCCTGTGCAAACGAGCTCCGCAGGGCGTTTTCCGCCCCGATACACCGTTTCCCTGTACACCGTTACCGTCCTTCGTTGAGCCCTGGCCTCACTGACAAACGGTGTATCGGTTTGCCCAAATCCTTCGTCTTCTGCGTCTGATCCCGCTGTTTTATGGCAAATCTATTCTGCTGGTGTTTTTTTTAAGAGGCCGTGTTGGCTATTGTGGCCGGGTTGACTTATGCCGCCACTACTGTGGTTGGCATGGTGGGACGCCATGCTGATATCAGCGATTCGAGTGATGATGGTCCTGTCAGTGGCAACAAGAACCCTGGGTTCCCTGGGTTAGCATCAGCATACCTGATCAGCCACTGCTTCTGCTTAGGAGCATAGCTGTTGCGCCTGCTCCTTTCAGCTGAGACCTTTCTCTTCTTCTTCTTGTTGCCACTGACAGGACCATCATCACTCGAATCGCTGATATCAGCATGGCCTCCCACCATGCCAACCACCTTAGTGGCGGCATAAGTCAACCCGGCCACAATAGCCAACACGGCCTCTTAAAAAAACACCAGCAGAATAGATTTGCCATAAAACAGCGGGATCAGACGCAGAAAAGAAGGATTTGGGCAAATCGATACACCGTTTGTCAGTGAGGCCAGGGCTCAACGAAGGACGGTAACGGTGTACAGGGAAACGGTGTATCGGGGCGGAAAACGCCCTGCGGAGCTCGTTTGCACAGGCTAAAGGACGGTATAAGGGGGTAAAACGGTGTATCGGGCAACGGTGTAAGAGGCTTATTACACCGGATAGCGAAAATCTCATAATAATGCGGCCCACTATTATAAGGAAAAAAAGTTGCACCGATAGTTGGTTTAATGAGCTAAACCTATTGATACATGTACATATATTTTATTTGGAGCGACCACGCAGCTGCTAGTGGCAGCGTTGCACTATTATGTTGAACCACTGTCAGTGCCGCTATTTGAAGGTTGGGGGGGTCAAATAGCTGGCAAGGACGCCAGCTATCGTGCAGAGCAAGACCAACATCCCTGGCTCCATGACAGCAGTAGTGGACAGCGACGTCTAGGAGGCGATCCGCTGCGCGGAACTTCGAAATATAGTGCGTAAATGTGCTTTCAATTGAACAGAAGAGTCGCGGCTGCTCAGTCGCCTCGCTCCGTGCTGGTTGTTGAGCAGTGTTAGCAGTGCAATCTGCAATGTCATGGACAGTGCCCACTTAAGCCCCAAGTGACACGCAAACCTCAGCCCAATAGAACAAAAATGTTCATATCAATTATATTTGATCCATACAATAGCATTTGAAGCCTTGAATTGCCGTAAAAATAGGGTGGCGCCAGTAGAATACAACTCTCAGTGGGCCGCACTGTTATAAGATAGGCGCTATCCGGTGTAATAAGCCTCTAACGGTTGAACACTGTACAGGCGTCAACAAAAACCCCACCACAGGCGACATTCGTCGTGCAAATATTGCAAGTGTACAAGGAGACAGCCGCAAATTGTCCAACCGGCCGTCCTTGCAGACGTAGCAGCGTACGTCCGAGAGGTGCCCGGTGCCATTTGCAGAGCGAAAAGCTGTAATAGTGAATGTTACATAACCCAGTGCTGGCATGAACCTCCTTCAGCCGATCCGACACAATGCCAAAACATGACTGCCAGGCAGCACATCAGATGGGGTCAGATACATCAGGCCCCTGCAGGCTAGGTTGATGCTGTTGCATATTAAAGCAATTAAAGATAAGTAGCTGGAGAGCCAGCATCAACACCACCACTGCCCAATTGCTCAAGCACATGCCAAGAAGCAACAGAAATCACATACACGGCACTACCATTTGACTGGCAGCCGCAACCATTCCGCTGCATCGCAGCGCAATACTCGGCGCCATTTAGGCCAGTAGTCACGTAAAGAAACAACAGTCATTGATGACTGTGAGGGATATCCCTCCGCTGCTTGAAACCTGCACTCACTTGTAAGTCTTGGTTCTTCTTGAACTCCTACTCCAAACCAACACAACAGCAAGACGCACCATCGTGCGCGCCCAAAACACAGACGACAGACCCTCAAGAGCACACACACAGCCCACCACGCCTCACCTGCTTGGAAGACCCGCTCCCGTAGCCCGGCCTCGCCCACCAGGCGCCCGGCGACGTCCAGGAACGTGCCCAGCTCCTCAAGGCTCAGCGGGGGCGGGGCAGCCCTGGCGCGCACAGCAGCAAGCGGGTCGGTGGGGCCTGCAGGGCCCTCCTCCAGCAGCTCAAACGCGCCCAGGCTGGTGTCCACGTCAGCGGCAGCAACAGCAGCTGCGGCCGACGGGGCGCCAGCACTGCCGGCAGCAGCAGCAATGATGTCCACGGCTGCAGCTACATTAAGGCCTGCCCGTGTTGGCTCTGCTGTTGCTGCGGCGGCGGCGGCGGCCACCCCCGCATGCACATCGTTGCTGCTGCTGCCGTTGGGAGCACCAGCACAGGCAGCCGCCATGCCCCTTGCACTGCTGCTGCTGCCATCCGCAGGCGCCACGGCTGCCACTGCCATCTCGTGCGCACCCTGGTCTTCGCCCGGCTGATCACATCGCTGCTGCTGCTGCTGCTGTTCCGCCTCCCAGTCAGCATACAGCTCCAGCTGCTCAAAGTGCCGCATCGTCTCAGCATGCCAGCTGTCCATGGCTGCTGCAACCAGGCTGCTGGCCCCTTCCACGGCCAGCTGCCCCACCTTGCTGAGCGTGCTGTTCAGCTGGCTCTTCAGCTTGCCTCGCAGACCACCCCATGCAGTGCTGCTGTGCAAGTCGCCAGGGCATGCACTGCTGCTCCTGCCGACCTCATCACAGAAGGCATCATCATCTTCAGCACTGCCTGCTGCTGCTGCTGCTGGACCAGATGCTGCTGCTGGTTGACCCCATGCATAGCTGCTGGCGCCAGCATACCCAGCACCAAACCCAGCCCACGGCAGGTGTGGCAGTGCTGGGCTCCCAGTGCCGCTCACGGCTGCTGCTGCAGCAGCCGCAGCTGCCGCCGCTGCTGCGGACAGCCGGACCCTACCGCTGGCTCCCAGACTGAACTGACTGCTGCTACCTGCGTACCTGCCTGCTGCTGCCTCCTCCCTGCCAGCCGCTGCTGTCTCTGCTGCCGCGTCCACTGCCTGCCAGCCCAGTGCGCCATCGGCGCCGCTGCCTGCATCGCACTGCAGCTCCAGCCCCGCGGGCGCCTGCACGCAGCTGGCCCCGGGCGGCGGCGCGCCCAGCACGACGTCGGCCACGTCCAGTGCCAGCAGACAGCGCTGCAGCGGGTCCGCCGTGTCGTTGACCAGGTACGTGGTGCTGTCGCCCGCTGCCTTGACCAGGCTGCCGTGCTGCCGCAGCGCGGCAATGAGCTGGCGCAGGCCGCCGTTGTGGAAGTGCAGGGGCGGCAGGGTGAGGCCGCTGTTGAGCACCACCGTCAGCTGGTGGACGCCGAGCGGCGGGGTGTGCTTGACCAGCGCCTTCACGTCCGACAGTGGGATGGGGTGGATGGCATACAAGCTGCGGGCAGCGTCTGCACCACTGCTGCTGCTGCTGCTGCTGCCAGCGGTGTTGCTGTTGCCTGTTTTGGTGCTGTGCCTGCTGCCACTGCCTGCTGTGCAGCTGCTGGGAGCTGCCGTAGCAGCAGCTGCAGGAGCCGCAGACAGAGCAGCAGGGCTGCCTGGCCCTTGCTGCTGCTGCGGACGTGGCGTTGCCAATGGCACTGGCAGGCTGAACCTGTCTGTGTCTTCTTCCTGCTGCTGCCGCTGCTGCTCCAGCCAGTTGCTGTCAGGCTGCTCAAGCTCATCACACCCCTGCAGCAGCTCGTCATCAACATCTGCTTGCTGTTCTGCTTCCACTGTACACTGCTGCTGCTGCTGCTGCTGTGAGTCGCTGGGCTGTTGCTGGTGTTGCTGCTCTGCCTGCTGTTGTCCCTGTGTCTGCTGCTGTTTCAAGAGCTGTCCACCCTGCTGCTGTCCACCCTGCTGCTGTTGCTGGTGTGTATCCGCCTCACCGTCTGTACTGCTGCCAGCTGCTGCTGCTGCAGCTGCTGCGGCTGCGGCAGCTCCCGCATGTGGTGAATGCTGCGCTGCTGCTGGCGCAGGTGGTGCGCTGTAAGGCAGCCACGCAAGGAACAGCACCGCGTGCTGCTTCACTAAGCTGATACGGCCTGGGATGCGCCGGCTGCGGCTGGGCCACACTGCAACACCCTCACGGACATACACAACCTGAGCCAGGGTTGAAGGCAGCAGCGGCAGCAGCAGGCTGATGATGCAATGTAGTTGCAAACATAGCAGATGCTGCTGCAGAGGCAACAGTCGCAAAAGAGAGACAGCTGCGACATCACTACACCTGGTTGCTCAACTGACATATTGATGCACAATGGTGTGATCTTGCATCATGCATGCATGCCGGAGGATCTTCCCGAACCTACAACCACCACGTAAAAGCTCAGTGCTGCCAGCACTTCCTTACCTCTGTTGCTGCTGGGTCACCGACTTCAGAGAACGTGTCGCTGCTGCTTGCATGACTGCCACTAGCCCAACCCTCTTGCTCTTCCTCTTCCACATAACTGCCAGCATCGCCAGCACTGCTTGCTGCGTGATGATCAGCAGATGGTGCACAACAGACTTGCTGCCCCAACGCATCGCTGAACGCCGCAGCTACTGCGCCACCTGTGCTGCTGTATTGGCGTGGTGCGGTTGGACTGGTGTGTTGGCTGCTGCAGCTGCTGGTCCCAAGGGGGTGTGCAGCTGCAGCTGCAGGCGATAGCATGCTAACCAGCTCTGCACTGTTGCTGCTGTCACTGCTGCTGCTGGAGTACTTTGCAGCTGGTGCTGTGGTCTGCGCACATGCTGGCTGCTGGCAGCCAAGTTCTTGACGTTTACAGCTGGGGTCCCTGCACGGCAGCCGCGCGCACAATGCATGCACAAGCAACAGTGGCAAGTGCTTCTGTGCTTGCAGTGCTGTCCAACATGTAGGCTTGCACCAGAACACTTGTAGTGCAGCATGGCCACATTGCACAGCTGTGCCTGCTCTATGCAGTTTATGCTGCCAACATACAACCTGCTCTACCATGATGTTCGACGCATCCCGGCTTCGCTGACCTGGCGATTGCCACAAATCCAGCTCCACATGATTCCTGGCAAAGCAGCGGCAGTTGCTGATGGCTGCTGCTGAGCTGGCTAGAACTGTTGCGCCTTCCAGCGCTGATGCCATCGGTCCCCAGTGCCTGGGAAACCATCTTGACTAAGTATGCGAGTACGGCTAGCCCATGCCAGCGTGCGCAGCGACCGGTAAGCTGTCCCTTGTGCTGAACGCTGAAGTGAGGTCCGAGCAAGAGTCAGCAGACGACAGGATCTGCAGTTCAAGTACTCTTCCTGATCAAGTCATTGACTGCCGTCTGCAGCATCCGCAGCCAAGGGTACGGACAGCGAAGGTGTCGTCGATGCTAATGTACAGACAGAAGGAGTGGGCGCATGTACAACCAAGGCAACATTTACATGAGGCTGTTGAATGACGATTTACTGCGCACAAGTATACATGAGCATACGTTCGTTCCCAAGACCTAGCACGCCTGCTCAGCTGTCACTGTCGCCGTTCTCTGAACCCACAGCCCCATAGACAACCACAAGTCATCAAGCTGTGGTTGACGTTGGTTGCTACTGATCAAACTCTGCAAGCATGGATACATTGACTGTTGCTGGGCCCACTCTTGCAGCGCTGCTGCAATCCTTGTTGACAAACTGCAGCCCATGTGACGGACTGCTGCTAGGTAAGGACGAGGCGCTAAAGTAAAGTCGTTGTCAAAGGTTTTGCTGCAAGAGCACGCCGTTCTGGGGTCTGTGCGTGTGCCTCTTCCAATCATGGTTCAACACCTGCAGGCAGCGTGTGCACCACCAGGACTACACAAGCACACCATGCAGCAGGTACGTAACAGCTGGGATCCTGCAAAACACCTAAACAACTAATGCACACACGTATCAATCTGGACATCATGCTCTGCCCTCTTGCGCTTTCTGCCTGTTGTGACTTATCTTGTGAAGCTGCAAGGCGGTCAGCTGTGACAGCCAGGATACCTGTCAGCTGCTGTGGCCAAATCATGGTTACATGATGTCAACCCTCATTGTGCTGCCGTTGCGGTGTCTTGCACTGCCAGATGCAACGCTCGTGGAGCAGCATGAAGGGCGCATCGCCGCCACCTGCACTTTCACCAGCACACAATCTTTCTACACAACAGCTGGGGATATTGCAGGCAAGTTGTTGCTGTTTTCTGTGCAATTACAGGTTTGCAGCCGCTCAGAATGCTTGCTAAACACACCTTTATTGTAGCGCACACTAAGAGCTGGGCTTCATGGTTTTGTCACCTTGAGTTGCGCCTGGTGGTTTGTGCTGCCCTTGATGGCTTCGTAGTGGATAAAGATGCCAGCTTCAACCTTTTATTGTGCTGCATTGCTGTTGGATGTGGTTGATATGTTGCAGCGATCCATGTCTCCTGCCGACACTGTTGCATGTACATTGGCTGCATGTTGCCAGGTGAACAGCTCGACAAGCTACTGGAGGCTGCCAACTGTAGCAGCGCCACCAGCAGCGACAGCAGCAGCAGCAGCAGCAGCAGCAGCGACCAACCGCAGCAGCAGCTGTTGGGCTGGTTCAGCTACCGGCCTGGCACCCCCTGTAGCCCATCCATGCGGGAGGCAGCAGTTTGCAAAAAGCTGCAGGAATGGATGGCCAGCAGCAGCAACAGCGGCGGCAGTGGCCAGCAGCCGATTGTTTTTGGCGTGATAACAAGCCAGCCAGATCATAACACTGCCACAGTATCCTTGCAGTACAAGTTCTACAGGGTAAAGGATGCCGGCAGCAGCACCAAAAGCAGCAGTGCTGCTGCTGCTTGGGGTGGTAGTAGCGGCGGCTTTGGCAGCAGCAGCAGCAGCGGCAGCGGCAGGCATGCCAGGCAAGGTCTGGAGCACCCACTACTGCAGCCGCTGGATCTGGCAGTGCACAACCTGGGTGCTGGCCAGGCAGCAGCAGCTGCAGCAGCAGGACACACGAGTATAACCAGCAGTACTGCCAGCACCAGCAGCAAGAGTTGGGGCTCTGCATCGCTGCCTTCGCTAGCGGCCGTGCTGCAGCCGTCCAGTTCACCACTGCTGAGTCAGCAGCAGGCGCAGCAGCTGCAGGAGGTAGCAGCAGCGCAAGCTGGTGCTGTGCTGCAAGCTGTGCAGGGGCTTTATGGAAGCCTGCTGGACGAGCTGCAGGTGGCTACTGCTCAGGTACAGCCTTGCCGAAGGGAGGGTTTGGTGGCAGCAGCGGCATTGGCCCTTGCGTTGATTCACATGGGACCAGTGTGTCAGGCATCCAAGTGTGCTGTGCCAGACGTTGAGAAACACAATTCCCGTATGCACACAGAGGATGCAGGACAAGCTATGGTGCTGCTGCTGCAGCAGCAGCAGCAGGATAAAGGTGGTGGCGCGCGGCAACATATCATCATGTCAGCAACATGCTGGTCACATGGCATCACAGCCATACAGCAGCCCCTGGCAGCCTGCAGGGGCCGCATGCCAGCCTGCTGGCATATCATGCTGCCGTATCCATAACAACGCAACACTCAGCTGCATCAATGCCTAGCACACACGAGCCGGTTCATACTGACAGAAGTGTAGCCACATGTGGGTTTCTGTCGCCATCTGGAAGACGGCATGAGCCATAAGGGGGTGAATGCATGGCTGACAACCAAAAGGTTACAGCTGAACAGCCTCGATGTTTGTGGCCTCCTGCGCGCCATGCCCTCATGCATACCAGGCGCACAGCTGAATGCCGTGCCTTGTATGTGTGCGTGGGTGGTGCTGCTGCAGGTGGCGGCCAAGCAATCACGGCTGGATGCTCTGCGTGCCGGCAACCAAGCGCTGCGGCAGCAGCTGCTGGCCCATCCCCGGGGTGCTAGCGCAGGTTTTGCCCCGCTGGCAGGAGAAGGGCTGCTGTGAGGCTGCGGAGGCAATGCTGTAGCTGTATGTTGACGGGGTGTAGTGCATGGTGTAGGGTGTGTCACCGGAATGCACTTCCCAGTCACTAGATGACTTGAGGCTGTGCAGGCTCGTTAGCGACTGCCAGTCAAGCTTACCTCGATTACTTGTTACAGTCAGTAAGACAATTGCGCTGCTTGCAAGCAGCAGCCCTGAGTGATGGACAGTGGTGATTAGCAGCTTGGCGTCATTGTCAGTGCGTCTTGATTGGGTGTCTAAACAGTTGCGCATTCAGCGGTAACTTCTGGCTGGTCATTTTGACTGAGTTCAATATGCTGCAGCAGCTGAGGCACAGTTGAGCTATGTAGGCGGACTGGTTGCAGACCGTTTGCAGGGCCTGGCGCCTGCCAGTGCAGCAAACTCTGCTGCTATGGCTTAGCAGGCGATTGCCATAAACAGCAGAGGTCAGCACCATTGTCCATGTAGCCTGCTAGCATCCAGCCCTGGATCAGCAGCGTATGATGTGACGGCACAAACCTGGCCATCAGTCGCTGCAACAAGGTAGGCACGGCCGGGCCACCGCCACTGCAGCATTCATGCACAGCAGTAGTAGCACCAGTGTGTTGCTGGTACCAAGATGTTATCTTGACCCCCCTTCTCCAGAGTGGAAGGCGCCCTCTGCGACACCGAGAGACGATAACAGCGGCACTGACATGTACAGCGGCACTGTACAGCTTGTAAAACAACCTGACAAGCATCTGTGTCTAGATCACACAGAAAGACGCAGTGCTACTAGGCCGCTGCTGAGGCCGCTGCAACTGTCACGTACTGGGGAGCACATGCAGCCGCCGCCCGCCACCGTAAGCTGATGCACCAAGTGACATGCACACCAACTGGCAGCTGGCGAATGATTGGATTGACCTGGAGTCACTTCAACCTCATGGTGGCAGGGTGGTCCACGGGGATGCACACATGCACTATCAGAAGCAGCTTGCTGCCTTGACATCCAACTTGGACAGTGGCAGACAGAGCTACCAATGCCGTGTTCTTTCCCAGGATGCAAGAGCGCCATCCACACCACTCCGCCCACAAACCTGCTGGCAACCATACACATATTCGCGGGTTGCTCTGGACGATGCATGTATGTAACGCCTTTCAGCAGGGCCTTGGGGTCCATGCTCATGGCCATGAGTCATGGAGTGGCCAGCGCTGAGGGCTTGCAGCTGGCCCAGTCATTTGGGTTGCCGCCAAGCTCTGCTGTGCCATGCCGCTGGGTCACAGGGCTGAGCACGCGCATCATGGCTGTACCACACCACCAGGGACTGCTGCCCTGTCATGGCGACGACCACCGCCTCTTAACACCCAAGCTGGGCACATCATGCCGTGAAAGGTGCCAGCAAATCAACAAGCCAGGAGTGCCATGGCGACCGCCACGTAGACGACTCGCTTTTGGCAAGCGTCATGCATCACAGGGGCGCTTGCATGCTCAGAATCACTGCATGCACGCGTTATGAACGATCCATGGGAAAGATGTGCACCAGACAGTGCAGCAATGCATTGCACGCATGTTGTTGTGGCATCAGTAATACGTGTACCCCTGCCAGCCAGACAACCAGGTTGGTCACAACTCAAGTAATACCATGCGCAACAGCAGCAGGGGGTTCAAACAACAGATGCCGTGGGAAGTGTTCAACTTCGATGCAGAACCGGCTGTACTTGTATCTTTGCCTTTGAATCAGATGAAAAGCCGCTGAACTATGCTGACCTGGAGTACATGATCTTTCTGCCACCGTAGGTGATTCAGGCACAAACGAGGCACCAAAGAGTACACCACCAACCAACCCTGCAGTCTTGCTGCAACTGTAGATGTGCATATCACACCGTAGTATACACAGGACTGTAACACGTGTTCAGCAACAACATCCACAGCGCGTGACACGCAGCAGCTGGCAACTCGCACGGCCTTGCCGTTCACAACACAAAGCCAATCTCAACATAAAGTGTCGAAGTCATACCAGACCGCGTGTGGCGAGCAACCTCGACGCTCAGCCACTTGGCATGTGTGTGCCGCAACTGTGCAAGTGCTTCAGCCTCCGCACCCGACTGGCTCTGTTTCAGCTGTTAGCTGCCGCCACCCAAGCTGCTGCTGCTGCCGCCTGCGCCGTACTGCCAGTTCACGTACACCGTCACCCCCACGATCAGCACCAGCCACGCCACCCGCACGTACCACTCGTCCGGCACCATGCTGACCAGCGGCGCGTCCCAGTCCACGCTGTCCCAGTAGCTCTTGCTCTTCTTGGCGGGCGCTGCTGATGCATTGTACTTGGGCGTGTACGACTTGTTGCGCCTGCAGGGGAAACGGCAGGTGAACGTCACTGAGTGTCGTTGACAGCCAGCAACACGACCATCCTTCTCTGCAGCAACAGCAACAGCAGCAGCAGCACAGCCATGCTGACGAGACATGGCAGCTACAATACTCAACATGAAGCAGTTTTGTTGTGTGCATGTGCAGCCACACGTCCCCCACCACCGCGCCCTGCCCCGCACCCTTTCTTGACCCAGCTGTCTTCGCTGTTGAGCAGCGGGATGGTCACGCGCTCATCCGGTGACAGCTCCAGCTTGGGGGCCTCCATGATGTAGCGCAGGTCAGCAGCCTGATGATGACAGCAGCAGCAGCAGCAGCAGCAGCAGCAGCAGCATCATTACCATCTCTCAGCAGCAGCCGTGCCCGCAAGTGCAGCACGTGGCGCACCAGCCATGCATGTGGCGGGGCAGTCTTCGCGCAGCTGCCGCTGCTGGCATGATGCCAGGTAGTACCTGATCATGCTGCAGGGGAGTCTAGCCACAGCAGTACTCCTGTAAGTGATGCAGTTGGCGCCTCGCCCCTTGGGTGACTGTTCCCAATCCTGCTGCTGGCGCCCTGAGCCTGCGCCTCACCTGCTTCTTGACCTTGGGTATGGGGTGGTTGTCCTCCAGCCACTTGTAGGTGTCGATGCAGTCCTTCTCCCGACCAGTGGCCTGCAGGCAGCAGCCGCCAGGAGGGCACAGGCAGCAGATGGAGGCGGGGACATGCAGTACAGTAGGAGGCCAACATCTCTCGGGAGCTGCAACAAGAGATCAACAGGAAAGCTGCAGCTACTAAAGCATCAGATAAGCAGCAGCTGGAACCCCACCCCTGGCAGACTACCAGTAGCAGACGTTGTTCTGCCACCTAGGGCTAAGCGTCCAGCAATATGTTCAACGCAGTCTAACAGCCGCCCACCAGAACCGCAGCCCCGGGCCCCACCTGGTATGCCAGCGCCAGCCACATCAACGCTTCACCTCCTGTCACGCTCGCCTTGCCTGCCCGCTCCACAGCCTTCTCCAGAAATGTCACAGAATCGCCATACTGCCCACGCTCGTATGCCTGCAGGCGACAGCAGCAGTGCAGGACAAGCAACACGACAGTTGACAGCGGAGTAACAGGTGTCTGCATACTGCATAGATATGGCTGGTAAGGCTGCTGCTGTGTGCTGACACCAGGCTGCTGGTTCGCCTCTGCACTGTCACAATTGCTGGCGGGCATGCTGCTGCTGTGTTTATGCGGCTGCAGCTGCTGCTGGCAGCAACGCCAAGGTGCAGTTTGCTGTTAAACCCCCGCGCTGGCACCGACGTGGTTGGTGCTGCAGCCTCTCTGCCTGAGTGCCGCTGCCGCTGCTGCTGCTGTTGCGCCAGCCGATCGCCTGCCTGTCAGGCATAGATCCAGCAAGGCCCTTAGCCCGCCGGCCTGCCTGGCCCAAGCCTGCGCCGTGCATGCGCGCCTGCCCGCCTTGTTGCTGCCTGCCGGCCCTGTGGCAGGAGCCATGCTTGGGCAGTGCACCACGCCCTGTGCGCCAGCATGCCAGCCTGCTGCCTGACTGACTGACTGACCAACCAACAAAGAACAGACTGCCTGCCTTTGCTGCTGCTGCTGCTGCCGCTGCACCATCCAGGAGCCCTGCTGGGTGCCTGCCTGCCTGACATTGCTGCTGCTGCCCGCAGCTGCGCCAGCCCTGCGCTGAGGGCGCGCATGCGCCTGCGCACCATCTTCCCTGCCTCCAGGTAGGCCGCCTCCCGCTTCTTGCGGTCTGCCTCCTCCGCAGACAGCTCAGCAGCGCGCTGCACAGCACACACCAACAAGACACACACAGCACAGCACCAGCACATTAGTACCGCCGCCATACATCTGTCTTTTGTTTCCTTGTTATAACAAGCGATACAAGGCGTAGCTCACAACTGATTGTGTCAGCTTTATCACATGTCCTGCCAGTTTCTCCAGTACGTGCTTTAATGGCGTATTGTCAGTTGAAGCTTCACATGCATTGCTTGCTAGCGCTCGTGCGCTGGTGATGGTCACTACCAGCTTCACGCTCTGCCCGCTTCAATGCCGTTGGTGTGTGCACTGTGTCGCAAACATCGCACCCTCAGCTGCTGTAAACACCGAGCACTGGTTAACCCACACCACCTTGAATGAATACCATGTTATCATTGCTGCGCTGCCATATGCAGCTGGTGCTGCTTATCCTGCAAGACTTTGAAATCGGATACTTGTGCTGCATGCGCCGCGCAACGTTGGATGCATGCGTCAACAGTGTGCATCAGCTTCACAGGCACACAATGACACAACGTAGCAGGCTGCTGCTCAACGTGTGAAGATCAAAATGCCCACCTTAATCAGCTTCTCCTTGATTTTGTCGACATACTCCAGCTGTGCCTCTGTGAGCTGCTCCCGGCTGGTTGCACCTAGCTCGATTGCCACTAAGAAGTCCTCCTCAAGGCCTTGTTCCACACCTGGAACAACCGATCACAACAGATACGCTGCTGTTTCTGATTGCAAAAAGGCAGAAACCTAGCTGATGAAGCTTCGCATCCTCACGCGTGCAGTAACCAGCGCGCTGAATGCTGTCCATGGATTAAGGGCTACTGCTGGCTTGCAGGCACTACAGCTGGGATGTGTTGGGCTGTGTATCTTGCCATGCGCCCCACCTAGCTTGAAGCGTTTTGCTGCTTTGTCCAGGTATGACTTGTCTGCAAACTTGGCTAGATCTGTGGTTGCACGGCACCGCAACCGTAACCTGCTACTATGTTGCACCGCTGGTGGTGCTGCTACAGCTGGCCTAGCCGTGTAGTGCCTAGGTGCCAGCAGCTGCGGCAGGCTGCTACCCCCAGACGCCAGCCGCATGCTACCAATGTGTGGCCTTCCTCAACAAAACCAAGGACAGCTGATGCAGGAAACAATGACAGAGGGTTGCCAAGCTGAAGCGTCCTGATCCTGATTTAATGTGTCTTCATCTAATTTGTGATTGTTGTTAGTTTGTGCAATCAAACAAGCTTGCATATGGTGTTCGACGTGATTGTGCAAAACATGAGCCCTTCGTGTTACGCCTGTGACAGCCAGTGGTGACCTCGAGGACAATCCATGATTGCGAACGATGTCTTTTACAAGGGAAGTCGGGTACAGGCTCAAGCAGCTGCTAGTGGGTTGCAAGTTCGTTGACATCCGAGAGCGCTGCTGAGGTGGTGCCAACTTGCCCAAAAGTGCTGACACAGCCGATCTGAGCTCTAGAGGACTTCCTCTGAGCTGTTGTAGACGACAGGGTAGCCTAAAGTCGCAGAGGGCCACAATAGCAGCACTGAGAAGCAGCAACAGCAGCAGCAGAACAGCAAGCCATGCCTGGTCTCATCGAGACATTGGTGACGAAGGTACTGTTACTATCGTAGCACTCTTGGGTTTCATACCCCACATTGAACGTGGCAGGCCACCACGGTTCGGATGAGCATTTGCATATTTCAATTCTTCAGGCCAGCTGGTGTGTTGCTGGCACTCTTTGGAGCAGAGCAACAGCAGCAATGGCATGTACAGCCTGGTGGTGGTGTTGCACATGGCCAGTACTGCTGATGTCTTACTGTCCAGCTTTTGCCTGCAGGTTGAGGAGTTTGAGCTTCCCAAGGCCTCCACTGTGTGCTCGCTCGTCATTCTGTCGTACTTCCTGGTCACGGCAGGGATTGCGTATGACATCATCAATGAACCACCAGCAATAGGAGCAGTGCAGGATGAGGCAACAGGTGTGGCAACGACCAAATTGCCAGCACTTTCAACAGACCTGCTGTAGCAGTGGCTGCAGGAGCACTGCGGGGGGTATGCAGGATGAGGCCATCAGCGCAGGCCGGCACTATTTATATTGCAGGCACAGGTGCAGCGGGGTGTAGCAGCCATCAGCAGCTTTGACCATGTTTGTTGAGGCGCAAAAGATGTTCGCCTTTGCAAGCGCTTGGTCTTCACATTGTGGCGCAACCCCCAGCAGAGTCGAACTGCCTTCTGCGGACAAGGGCTGACAAAGCCGCTGTTGTTCAAGGCTTGGACGTGCCTTGCAATGCCTGCTGCTGTCCAACTTGTGCTGCCGCACATTTGGAAAATGCAGGCAAGGTGAAACCGGTGACGTTCATGCCGTTCCGCATGAACGGGCAGTACATTATTGAGGGCATCTCGGGTGCAATGATGTATACTATTGGAGGTACAGGGCAAGCTACCGTGGCGTACGAGCAGCAGCACAACAGCAGCAGGGGCAGTACACCGATATCAGCCACAGAGCAGAAGCAGCAGCTGCCTTTGCAGCGCAGCAGCAGCAGCAAGCGTGGGTTGCTTGGTGTGGTCCGTGCATGTCTCCGCCAGCACTCAGCAGTCCACATCTGCTCTGTGTCACCTGCAACTGTGCAGCTGCTACCGCTGCTCAGCCGCATGGCGAAGCGCACATGCCAGCGAGCTAGCACATTGTCATGCTGTACATGCAGCATGCCTGCCCCACCACGTCGTGACGTGAAGCAACACCCTGCCGTGCTGTTTTGCTGTCCTGCAGGCCTGTCGCTGATTGCGCTGGACCAGTGCCAGAACAAGCGCACCGACTTCAAGCTGCGCCTCATCCTGGCTACGCTGTGAGTGGCAGCGGCAGCTGCAACGTGCTCAAGCGGGGTCAGTGGACAGTAGAACGCGGCAGCAGCAGCAGCTACAGCGGCAGCAGCCCTGAGCAGTGCTCTTGCCAGCCACCAGGAGTGCTTTGCATGTGACCAGCGTTCCTCCAGCCGCTGCCAGCAGCAGAGCAGAATGGGTGCGAGATGGGCAGCGGTGCGTTGAAATGCCTGCCGGTGCTGCAAGTTTCAAGCAGCGTGCATTACTTGCAAACAGCCCCTGCAATGCATTGTTGTCAAAGCCCTTGACACAGCACAACACAGAAAGGGGCACATTCCGGAGGTTCTCACCGTGCCTGTGCCGCATCGCTGCCTGCTGTGCGTGGTGTCCTGGGTCCTGCTGCAGGGGTGCATTTGGCTTGATCATGGCATACGGTGCGGTAATGTCTTTCTTATCCATCAAGATGCCAGGATACATGCGCTATTGAACAGCAGCAGGCCTGACAGTGGCTAGTAAATATTTGTGGTTGGAGCACAAGCAACAACGACAGTGCTGCAGCACAAATCTTGCAGAGCAGCAGAGCACCGTGCCTGTGGCAAACAGCATGTGCCAAGGAAAAACTGTCATCAGTGCAGAGATGGATGTCGTGAGTGATTGTTCAGGTTGCATGCGTGCAGTTGTGCCATTATTGAGGGTTGCCCAGCTGTCCAATGTGTGCCCAGCAGTCAGCAGCACGCTGCACAACTTGATCTTGGTCTTGACGACTTTGTGGTCAGGTTGCTGGAGTAAAAAGCATGAGCAGCGCGCAACTAGCGCACCATGATGGATACTTTGTGGTTGCTGCTGTGCCCAGTGTGCCGCTGCTGTGCTAATACCCACAAGGCCTCTCATCTGCTTCCAACTTGCAGCCGGCTCCGTGGCAGTTTAAACTGCAAATTTGCTCCTGAAGTAATCCAACGGCAGCTGCTGTCTACTGGATTATGTTGCATTCTGTTGACCGTGTGAGAGGACACCGTGTGTAATTGTCAAATACCCTGTTGCATGGCAGTGAGCAGCACTGACCAGGTTCTGCTAAAAGTGCAGGTGATACTAGAGAGAGACGCAGAGAGGTCTGGTTCGGCCATGGCAGCGGGGGGCCCAGACTAGCATGGGAGTGACGCTTTGCAAAGTATGGTTTCCTGGAGCCCCTCACATTGATCCCCAGATGCGCAACAGAAATCTCTATCTAGACAGCCATGGAAAGCGCAACACCAACTGCAGCGCATACAAATGCCATGTGGCTGCAATGACCCTCACAGCGTCATCGTCATAAAATTACCCATCCAAGCCATAGCATGAGACAGCCTCCAGTCATGAAAAGGTTGTACAAGGTCTCCGTCAGTGCCGTACAACATCAAACCACATTCAAGTCATCGAGTTGTGGAAACTGCAGGACCTTTCAGATCCAGTGGAAGCCCAGACGATGTTGCCGGCCACATGTGCCAGCTGCAACGCTTCAGGTGACGACCTATGCAAGCCAAATGTGTGCCTACAGCAGATATGCAATCAGCAGCAGCACTGTAACCCAGCAGGGAATCATAGCAAGTAAAAGCAAAGTCAAGATATGGGGACCCAAGCTGTGGTGGGTGTACCACCACTCAAGAAATGCAGAACCATGCCAAGATTATGATCTCACCAGCCTGTGGACGTCTGATTGTCACGCCCGCTGCATTGAACCAACCCAACAAGCTGGTGATACGTTTGCCAGCCACAAGCTTGAGCTGAGGCAGCACTGCACATGGCGGTGCTGGTGCAGCGCAAGGGTTGGCAGCGCAGAGACGCAGCTGGTGACGGCATCTGTACAGGCCAAGCAGCAACGTTGGTGGCTGCAGTCACAAATGTACACGAAACAGAGCAAAGCCATTCCTGCCACAACTGCTCTGCTTAAAGACACATCATTTTTTTTTTCACATTGTCGAATGGGTTATGCTCATATGCAAAGCCTGTGCAGGCGAGCAGAGCTGACGAGAGTGCATGTACCAGTGTGCAGTCCATATGCCAGTGAGAAATGCCAGTGAGAAATGAAGTACAGTACCCACAGACGGCCCTCCCAGCAGCGCTATCACCCAGCAGCGCTATCACCCAAAAACTATGCTATTTGCCTTCTTCTGCCTGTGCTTGTGCTTCTTGCCGTCACCTGCCGCTGCTGCTCCCTGCTCAAACATGCTCAAGCCGCTCTGCCATGCATCAGAGGTGAGCCGCGCGGGCAGTACACACTCTTGACGCCTAGCCGGCTCACTTCAGTGATGTTCCACCTGCAAAGACAACATGCAGCAGCGCAGCATTTGCAGGAGGCACTTTGCATGTGGCATTGGAGAGCATGCAACATGGTGCAATGCACATTGGATTCAGCACTTGGCGCTAATAACGGCTCAAAGTAACAGGTGCCACTGGTACCGCTCACACCTCTCGATGGTTAGAACCCGGGCTGCGGTGACTGTGCTTACTCATACAGCCGGTGCTGCGATGACCATCGCCGTCCAACACCCCGCACCTCTCATTGTCAAAGAAAAGCATGTCCGCGTAGTCGATGCCGCTGCGCTTGTGGATGGCCTTGAAGTGCGCCAGCTTGCTGCCTGGGTAGATCTCGTTGTGGGCGCTGATGTCAAACAGCGTCAGCCCCCGCGGGTGGCCCGGGACCGGGAACTGCTGCAGGCAGGGGATGGCCCTGCACACAGGCAGCAGGGAGCACACGTGCGGTGCCTAGCATGCTCAGGCATGTGTGGAGTGCCAGGGCATGGCAAAGCGGCTGTCCGGCGCCACACTGTTGGCTACTTGGGGCGGTTGTCCCACCCCCTTGTCAGCAGCTGTACTGAGTGCCGTGCCTGGCAGCATGGCAAGACATGTCCACCTGCGGCATCCCTTTGACAGCAAGACGTGAGGTCCCGCTGGCTCTGGCAGTTAGCTGCTTCTGCGTGGCAATGGGCACTGACCACCGTCTTGCAGAACATGACGTGTGCGGGTGCGGCTGTGCTGGTCTGCGCACGCACAGTGCTGCATCAGCTTGCTGGGGGGGGGGCGCCCTGCTCTCACCACTCTGGGTATTCTGTGCGGGACACGTAAGCGATCTGCGTGTCAGACCAGTCCTGGTGCGTGGTGATGTGAGCAAACACCTGCCAGCAGCATAAGAAGCGACAGGCAGGTGAAGACCATCAGAACATCATACTTGCCAGCTGCTGGTGCTGTATGCAGCAGATGCCACACATGCACGCACCTGTGTTGCTGCTGCTTCATATGGGTCTGCTGCAAGCGTCCCGGGCGGCTGCTGCTGGAGTGCGCGGGCTGTCCAAATGTGCCTGGTTGCTTGCATGCCTGTTTACTGCAGGTCAGGTGTGCACAGCTGTTGAGCTGCCTGCACATGCGCATGGCGTCTCCATTTTTTGGAAGTCAGGTATAAACTCCGGCAGCTGAACCCTAAGACCTGCCTGCTTACTGTACAGCTGCACCGCTCATCTGTCGCTGAAGGCCAAACAACATGCACTCATGCATCTATGCAAAGAAGCTTTGTGAACTGTGGCAGCACTGCACACCTTGAGTGTGTCTCCCAGCAGCTTGATGCGCTCGCCTGCTGCGTCAAACACTGCACCACCAGCGTCACGGCGGAAAGGAGCACCCCCATCCAACATGTACATCTCGGGGTACCTGCGCATGCAGCACAAGGTGTCACATGTTGTATGCGTGCGTGGAAACACGCACACATCATGCAGCCACATCAGGGGCAACTGCAGGTGGTGTAGGCGGGGCAGTTGGAGGCGTGTCCTGCGAGCACCTGCATGCTCTGGATGTTCATACCAACATCTGCTGCCCCGGCATCCAGCTGTACAGCAGTGTGTGCACCAACCAGAGGATGCAGTGGTGATGCTGCATGCTCCCTCTGCCACCGCTCTCGCTGCTGCTGCTGCTGCTGCTGCTGCCTACCAGGTGCTTTGTCCTTGCTGCTAGCTCTGCTCGACAGCACTATTAGTTTCCTATGCTACGCACCACAGAGTTCCGTCCAGGTCGAACGCCACTAGCTTCGGCACCTTGACTGTACGCTCGCCCATGGCTGTATACTTGACGACTGACCCGACAGGCCGTACAGGACGTGAACTTAAGGTTACCCTGGGATTGCCTCCAAAAGTGCCACGCATTACAAACACAAGGCTGTGCACTGTTGGTGAACTTGCAGGGCTTGGCACAGGCGCGTTGAGCAATTTGCACCTGGTACACAGCTAGGCACGACTATACAGAACACAAATACTGATATGGGGAGTGGTGTGAGGCCATTGCGACTCAGCATTATAGGATGCAGGCTTTTGGCACGCTGTTAGTTCGGTGTCCAGCAGGCTGGAGCCATGGCCAGGGCAGTGTGGTCCATGATGCAGGGCAGTGTTGAGTCACACATGCCATGGCCAGGGGCAGTGAAATGCCATTGGCTCCTATTTAAGGTTCCACTCCTTGAATGGATAAACCTTGTGATGTAATTCACTGCGATGGATGCAAGGATGCAGCACTGCATGCCAAGCCAAAGAGGGCCCACATGGCACCCGGTGTGTGGGCCACACATCGGCATGCAAGCTCTGGTCACATGCCCAGTGCCATGTGGCACGTGCAGTGATGAGCTGGCAAACAGTGCGCAGCACCAATGGTGTGAATCATAAGTGCCAAAGAATTACAGACGATAAGCAAACCAACTTTAATTCCTGCTTGAGGAAGCAGCGCAAGGAAGAACCATCACCCCCCTGCACATGCATGCCAGGCGGTGCAGTGCACAATCACTGCAACCTTGCCTGCTGACATGCTGGAGCCGCGCATGAACCAGGCAGCAGATAGTGCTCCAGCAAACCCTAACCACATTTCACATTTTGGAAGTTGCGCGGCAACCAATTGCATTGCAATGCACTCTATCACAAAATCATTGGTACAGCGTTAAACAGCATGTAAGCAGGCTACATCAGACGTGGTCCGCAACCACCTGGTCTGTCTACTCACACCTCAATTCTGGCAAGCCATGATCAATGTCCTACCACACCATGACACCTTGGGCTGCAGCTTGCTGGTATACAAGACCTCATTGTGTACCAAAATGATTGGGCCGCTGCTACCAGGCTGTGCAGGTGACATACCCCATCATCATCATCATCATCATCATCATCATCATCATCATCATCATCATCATCATCATCATCATCATATGACATACCCCATACAGTATGTTCACCTTGACGCTGCCTATAGCTAGGCCCTGCTGCGTCCTTGGTTCCAACGCTTCACACTGGTGCTGCCGCAGCCGCCTGCAACCCTGCTAGGGTTCATCACAACCTTGTTGAACGCTGCCGCAGGATCATCCTTGGATATGACATCCATCAGGGGCCAGTTCAGCGCCTGACCGCTTGGCGCCAGCTCAGGGAACTTGCTTTCCAAGGTTTTCACGATTGCGTTGAACAGTACTTCATTGCCGTATGGTGACAGGTGCAGCTTGTCCGGCAGCAGCAGCTTGTTGTGCCAGTTCGGGTCGGCCTGCCATGCGTTGAAGATGTCGAGGAATGCTGCGCCATTGCGTGAGGCCAGCTGCTGCAGCTGCTGCACATACTGTGTGGTGTGGCTGTTCTCGCGGTCCCATGGCTTCTGCTCATGCAAGGTGAGGGAGGGGGCAGACGCAGAGCAGGGAGGCGTCAGCAGCCAGTGCAGCGAGCTAGGCAAAACAGAAGGAAGTGATGAGGCATTCTGCATCCATCGAAGTAATGGCGGTTGAAAGGCAAGTCACTTATCATCAAATGTTAAGATGTGTGGTGCCATATCGGCAAGCACACCAAGACCAAGCGTGCAGCAGGCGCAGAATTGACGCTGTGCCACAGGCGGTCGCACAGGCAGCAGCATTACAAGCAACTGCTTCAGTTACTTCCAGCCGTGCAGCGCTTCAACCGCCATCAGCAGCTATGCTCATGGTGCACTGTATCATGTTTCATGGTTTCAAGAGTCGCAGCACTCACTGGTGAGCTGCCCTTGCACGCCTCACACACCGGGGGCGGTGTGATGATGAGGAACTTGGCAATGCCTGCCTTCTTGCCCGCGTCCATGATGCGCTGC
The DNA here is from genome assembly GCA_014080715.1 of Scenedesmus sp. NREL 46B-D3. NCBI lineage: Eukaryota > Viridiplantae > Chlorophyta > Chlorophyceae > Sphaeropleales > Scenedesmaceae > Scenedesmus > Scenedesmus sp. NREL 46B-D3. The sequence goes on from JACERP010000249.1 coordinate 115,719, forward strand.
ACGTTGACGCCAAACTGCTGCGCAGAGATGTAGTGGCTCCTGCAGGCATGAGGCAGGTGACGCAGGTGACGCAGGGTGAGCGGGCAGCATCAATACAATACAAACAATACAAACAGTAGTAAGATGAACTGCCTCAGGCATAGCCAGCGAGCCGTGTTCGTCATGAGGGTTTCTTGTATTGTACCAGTTTTAAAGCAGTGCCGGCTGCTACTTGTGGCTGTTTTCAGGGGTGTGCAGGGCTGGGGGGCGTGCATGATGATGCTGCTTCACACATGGACGCAGCGACCATGTCGGACGGTATGGGCCACCACAGGCACTATCCTTGCTGCAGGCTCAAAGGTATAAGCTCATGGTGTTCTACATGGAGGGGCACGTCAGACACATTGACGCGGCCAGTGGAGGTTCTGATTGTGTAATGTGCGGCTATCTGCTGAAGGTGGCTAGCTCGTGGGCAGCTATTTCCCCGCCACTTGCAAACCATTGCAGGCGGGCCGCATGCGTTGCTGTCCTGACAACATGCTGAACAGGCTGCTGCAGCTCCTTGAAAACTGCTGCACACGACACTCTTCCCCTGCAGTTTCCTCAAGCTGATCCTACGTGCATGCACAGAGCCTTGCATGCCCTGCAGTTTGACTTGCTGCAACTGGCATCTGCTGCCGCTGATTTGCTGTGTGCAAGCCGTCCCTGTCCGGTGGATGCTGTCACAGCCGCTGTGACAGCATCGCCCCTGCCATTCTACAGGCTTCAGCGTATGCTTGAACTGCAAGGCTGCTGCTGCTGCTTTGCATGCATTTGAGTTCAACTGTCAGACTCCTGTTGACATCGCAGATCTTTGTGATTGAAGGAACCTGCTGCTGCTGCTGCTGCTGCTGCTGCTGCTGCCACTGTTTGTTCACGACTGTGCTTGCATGACAGCTGCGTGCAGTGCTGCTTCTGCGGCTCTGCCATAACCCAGCTACTCAGCCGCTCACCCAGCACTGCTAGTGGCAGGCTAAGTCACTGCACTCCCAGGCTGCCCTTGCGCTGTTGTTGCTGCTCCTAGTGTGCTGTTCTGTGTCCAGATGCATTGATCAAGCCAACTCACCCAGACACTGCCGGTGTGAGGCTGTCCTTCACTCCCAGGAAGAGAATGCCCAGTGTTGGGTTGCCCACGTTGAAGAGGCTGCCTAGCATGTAGTCTGTGAACCAACTGGTGAAGAAGCCGCCATAGCCGCGATTTATGATGTCAGCCTGCAAGTTGAAGTCATCATGCAGCAGCAGCGCAGTTGCAGAGCCCCTTGCTGCTGCACATGCATCCTGCAGCTGGCGATGCAGCCTGCATGCTGGGCCAGCCAAATATTGCAGCAAGGGATGCATATGAACACAGCCAATAAGCTGCTGCATATATGCAGGTATATGCCTGCTGGTTCCAGCGGAACCCGCAGAAAACAATTCATGTTGGGTGCTAACGCACCTTGCGTACATACTTCTGCTGCAACAGCAGGCCCCAGCCCATGTGCTCGCTGGAAAAGGCACTTTCAGTTAAGCCATCACCCACTGCTATGAATGATGGTCTGTTGGCAACAGCTGGGTAAGGTCCTGCAAATCAAGCAGATGTACTCTGTGATGTGTTTAAGGTATTTAGGAGCGCCGTGGCTATGGTTTATGTATGCGTGACACTTGCCCAATCAGCAGCAACTCAGTAGCTGCTGCTCAAGCTACCGACTGTTCAAAAGCATAAAATCAGTACCTAAGGCTACGTGAACTAGTTGCGTCTGTCAAACGGACCTGCTGCTACGTGTGAGGCAAACACCACCAGAGCACACATGGCACACCAAGTGCCCTCCCGGAGAAGCGACATGCTGCCGTATGAGTTGATTAGTTTAATTTATTTGGATCAAAAGTATCGAGTTGTGATTTACCGAAAGATATCAACAAAAGGTACCAATCCCGCGCTTATGCCAGCCGTGACGAAAAGAAACCGCCAGGAACACGTACTAAACGAGCACAGCCAAAATTGAAACAATCAACGCTCAATTTATGTATGTTGCGAAAGCTTGAACAGGACGTTTGTAACAGCCTGCGGTCCAAACCAGGAAAGTCACTACAGCGGTCACTCTACTGTCACTCCGAAATGCGATGTCACAGCAGGCACAGCAAACAGCCCACCAGAAGATCACCAGCTCCCACAACCTACCCGGGCAGGCGTCATGCGTGCCTCTACAGACCGACAGGAATCAGTTCAACGCATAAATCCAAACGCTGCAAGGTCACCAGCAGCATCTTGGGAGGTGCAACAGCCATAGCAGTACATTGCCAAACGCTCGGCACTACAATGAATGGGTCGCAGACCTTGCCAGCACTACACAAATCGGGTGGCAGACCTTCTAGGGAGCAAAGAAGCATCCATGACGCTGCCTACGCAGCTGTACTGCAGCTATAGGCACACTGCAACGTGTGATGGCAGCCCACACTAGCATCCAGCACCACACCCCGCAAGGGCAGCCGTCCTCCGTACTGAACAAACATGTGCCATAATGACATGCGTAGGTTCCAACACGAACATTGCCAAGTTCAGACTGCGTGCTTGTTGTACAAAGCTCACGATCAGCGCCTAGTGCCAGCTGCTGCTGCATGCTGCGCCTCCATGATGGCGGACCGCAGCGCATGGTTGGGCAGCAGCTGCTTGCTGCCAAGGGCCTCGTTGGTCATGGGGCTGCGGTCATTGCGGGACAGCCAGTCCTGCAGACGATGGCGGCGGCAGCAGCAGCAGGTGATGGCGGCATCAGCAGCAGCAGCAGCCACATCAGCAACAACTGCCAGCCACAACACAACGTTGCAAGGAGGCACAGGCATGGCCAGCCAATCTTGGCTGCAGTGCCGCATGTAGGTGTGTGTCCATCTCATTCTTGTCACGTGCTGACAAGGAGGTCATCCTGGGGTGATTTAAACCTGAGATGGTGACTGGATCCACATGTAACCACACTCTCTTGACGACACAGTTGGCGCCTGCTATGTGGCGCATATGCCATGAGGATGCAGCAAAAAGGACGCCCGATACATCAGCTGCTGTTCACGTCTCTCCCCTTAGCAACCAGAGGCGCAGAGGGCTCTGCCAATGAGGACCAGCACTGCACAGGTGAGTTGTGAGCCACCATACTGCTTGTAGCTGATCACAGCCTACCAAGGCACAGCTTCATGCTGGAGTCAACAGGACTAGGCTGATAGTACTGCTGCAACATGAGTTACGGCTGCGGCGGGCAGCAGCCCTCCCGGTGCGCTGCTGCTCACCTGTATGGGATGCTCCTCCCATTTTGCACGTGTCACATTTGATTTGACTGGATACCCGTACGCGGCCTCCGCAGCTGCTCACCTGTATGGCATGTTTCTCGTATGTGTAGCCGTCAGCTGCAAGCACAGGCTCGCCCATCACATCCTGGGTGATTGGACACAGGAACATGGGGTTGGCCAAAGGATCAATAGCAGGCACTGCTGCTGCTGCTGCTGCTGGGTGGTGGTACCACTGGATATGAATGCTGCTGAGGCAGTTGCTGCCATTGGTGTCCCTGTTTCTGCTGCTGCTGCTGATGCTGCTGTTGATGGCTGGCACCGGCTTGTGCTGGCACCGCCACACCCATGCCCCAGCCTGGCACTGCTTGCTGCTGGGACCCAGGTGAATGAAGAGCAGGGTAAGCACCGTACGGCTGCTGGTGCTGCTGGTGCTGGTGCTGCTGTTGATACTGCGGCAGGGTGTAACCAGCCGGCGCTGCTGCTGCTGCTGGTCCCGGTGGATCCAGTGGTGGGGGGCACGGCTGCTGCAGCGGCTGCTGGCGACCCAGCAGCTGCAGACGCTGGATGGTCTGCAGGCGGGCATGCGGCATTCAGATGTCGGCGTTGCAAAGAGCACACAGCAGATTGTGAACTTGACCAAGCTCACACCAGCTGTGTCACCCGCAGCAGGCACCTACACCTCAGCAACAGACAAATACTTGACATTGCGATTCCGCTGACTGGCAACACGCAATTGCAGGCAGCCCATGGCACGCAGGCAGCATACCAGCTGCAGCAGCGCTGATGTGGCTGGCCTTGTCGCTGCACCCACCCGAAACTGCTCAGGCACCTCCATGAGCGCCCGCAGCGCAAACTGGGCCTGCCTGCGGCCCGCGTCAGCGCCACAGCGAGCCATGATCTCCGTGAAGTTGACAAACTGGCAGCATCACAACAGAGGCCGCAGCGGCAGCAGCAGCAGCAGCAGCAGCAGGTGAAACATAAAATTAATTCATAGAGGCCGCCGCAGCACCAGCACAAGTGCCATCATTGTCAAGCATGCTGCTGAGCAACCGCAAGCCTTGCTCGTTCCTCCCACCTGAAAGTTGTCAAAGGCGCGCTGCGGCAGTGCATCGTCAAAGTGCTGCATCACCTCCCAGGGCCCGTCGCCCACGCCCACCATGACCACGGACAGGGGCAGGCCGCTCGCCTCGACCAGCGCGGCGATGGTGGCGGCCTCCTGGGGCGAGTGCTGGCCGGGCTCCAGGTCGCTGCTGCGCGTCACCTGGCCGGGGGGGCGCGGGGCGCGGTGGGTGGGTGGTGCATGAGGTGCGTTCTAGGGGACCTGGCTGGACTGTGGCGCATTTCTCAACTTGGCTGAAGTGTTTAAACATGCTCCTCATGTGAAAGTGTGGTGCAGCCTCCCACGCACAGCATCCTGTTGCCGCGATGCATCAAAGGGCAGCTGATGATGCGGCCAATGTCAAACCAGGCTCGTGCCATGAGCCTGCTGCAGCTGCTGAGAGCTGCTTGCTGGACACACCAGCACTATGGAACAGACGATGACACATTTACGTCCTGGCTACTTGCAAAGGCGCAGCGACTGCCGCTAGTGCAGGGGGTGATGGCGTGCTGCTTGGAACAGAGTCCACAGCAGTGTAGCGTCCCCCGCCCACCTGGCCATCTGCTATGATGAGCAGGATGTGGAACCTGCCGCCGCTGTCGTTGACGAGCTTGCATGCCTGGCGTATGGCGGGTGCGAAGGAGGTGGGGCCCGCCAGCCGCACCGACGGCAGCAGCTGCCTGGCAGCCAGCCAGCAGCCAGCAGCAGCCAGCAGGCAGCAGCAGCAGGCCTTCGAGCTGTGACAGAATCTGGTACTCCTGCATACAACACAAGCCTTCCCACAACGCAACACTGCAAGGAACTTTGCTCATCACAGGTGTGTTTATGTACAGCGGCGCCATTTGGCTCCTTGCCAGATAAAGTGCTTGCAGAAAGTACTGCACGCCATGCCTGCTGCCCAACAGAACGCTGGATTCAACAAACGCCTTGAACATTCCACGATCGTGCAGCAGACATGCGCGGCCTGGGTTCCTGCAGCATGCGTACCTGCTGCCATCAGCACAGCCAGCCTCACCAACTGCGGCAGCGTACACGGGCACACTTGATGACTGCTTTACCAAGCACAGCAGCAGAGCAGCGTCTCACCTGTACCTCCACACCACTGCCTCCAAGCCCTGGCAGGGTGCATCGAGGGGGTTGAAGGAGAACACGCGGCCATCCTGGCAGCTTGCTGCATGCAGTCGTGCGGTTCGGCAGGATACACAAGGCGGCAGAACTTCAGTGCGAGCCTAGCAATGAGCTGATGACCAGGCAAAGAAACCGGTTCCTGCTGTGCATGGGTGTTTGTGCTGGGCTGATGTGCAGAAAGATGCACAGCCACTGCACACAAACATGTTCATGCAGAGATGGCAATACTGACAACACACATGATGTTGCAAAGCAGTTGTTGCCATCTCTGTACAGTAAGCCGCTGCTGCCGACCACCCTGCTGCCCCTACCGTCGCCAAAGCCGTATGCTGGGATGAGGTGGTCGTCATCAAAGCTGGCCAGGGTTCTGCCGATGATGATCATGGCCTCCTCATAGGGGTTAGGGTTTGGTCCCAGGTGGTGCAGGCAGCGCCCAAAGAATGACTCCTTGCCCGTCCATTCGTTACTCTGTGGCAGGCGGCAGCAATGCGATGTAACTCAGGGTGCACAGAGCAGTATGATGTTGCGGACAACAAACACCACCACCAGGAGGCGCATGCGCTGCATGGAACAACACAACACTGATTATTCTGAAGAACAACTTGAAGTTGAATGCACAAGGCTGTTGGTTTCGCACATTGCTGCAGGTTCTTGCCTGCCACAAAGAAGGCAGTGCTGAGTGTGCACTTGTGACCTGCCTGCCTCACCTTGGTGCAGTCAACCGCCACAATCAGGTTGCAGGACTCCAGGCCCTCCTTGCGCAGTGCACCTTGGACCTGATCCAGCGATGTGTACTGATCGCTGATAACCTTGAAGCGAGATGTGGAGCTCCTGTTTACAGAGCATCGGTTGCCTGCTCGCAGACACAGACCGAGCAGGTGCGGTGCAGTGCGATGGCAGCAGTGCAGTGCATGAGGCCTGGGAGCTGTGGGAGCTGAGGGACAGAGTGGCAGTTAGGCCTGCACCAATACACAAACATTGCAAAAGGTAATCAAGTGGACTACAGAAACCTACTTGCAGAACTGTGTGAGCTGCCCATTCAGCCAATGGAGGGGAACTGAGCGCTTTTCTAGACAGCTTGCTGTCACCGAAGTAAGTGACGTTTGTGTATCACTGTAATACTCTTGGAACTCTCAACGGGGACGGAATACGAGCTCGACGAGTGAGAGTCAGCAAATTGTGCCGGGTGTGACAGTGCTGACGCACGTCAGAAGCAGAGCAGGTCAAGAGACGAAGGTTGTACAGCTGGGCCCATCAAGCGGCTCAGTAATATGATGGCGAGTTTGCTGAACAGCTGCACGCATGTATTAGGTGGCTGTCGTCGGTCTTCTGCTGCTGCTGCTGCTGCTGCTGCTGCTGCTGCTGCTGTGTTGACACTATCATACCATCAAAAATGACTGGACCCACGTGTAACAACTCTCTCTCATTATGGGAACGCTAGCCAGAAGCACTTCACACCCCTGGGATTAATGCTGGCATGCAAGGTGCTGAAGTATGAAACGAGGCAGGCACAAGTGCCCTAGTACTTGAGGCTCGCATCAAGCTGAATGACAAAGATGAAACTCAGCGGCGTTCAGGTTGGCCTCTGATGAGTGAAGCACGCATACGATTGTGCATACAGTGCCTCAACATGTGCGCAACTTGTTGACAACCTGCACTCTGTCTGCCGCTACCGCAGCTGTTTCCCAATCGTCAGGGAAGCTAGTAAGAGTTTCCTTGCATGCACTTGCTTGTGAAGCAGCAGCAGCGCTCTAATGCAGCAGCACTTGCTTGTGCGCTGCCATGCTCTTCGTAGCCAGCAGCAGTTCAGCATGGCAGAAGTCACAATAACTCCAACATGGCAGCAATGCACAGCTGGTCATCACATGCAATGCTAGTGCCGTCTCCTTTCACATGCAATTCTCTGCGCTACAGGTATGTTTGGATGTTTGAGGCCTTGCTGCAGGAATGCGTGCCTGCATGGCAACCCACTTGGAGCACCAGGAGAACTTGGGCGGGGGTCTCCTGGTCCAGCATTGCTTGAGGTGCGCAGCTGTACATCTACCTGGAGCCCAGGTGCAGTTTATAACTCGTTCTATCACATGCATGCTGGCCACTGCTGCTGCTGCTCCTGCTGCTGCTGCTGCTGCTGCTGTATGTCCTTGTTCCATATGTCGACATTTGGGCTCGCAGAGGGGGCTCCGCCACCAGCAGCAGCAGCAGCAGCAGCAACGCAGTTGGCATACTATGCTTGCGTAAAAGGCAGAACCTCTGATGAAAGCAACAAAAAAACTCTGATGCAGCCGTCCATGGCCATCAGCAGCGTTGGTACGCGGCGCCATCAGGGTGTGCCTGCCGGGACAAGGCCAGCAGCACATGCCAGTTCACGCAATGCATTAGCAGCAAGTGACCAGCGACTGCCTGCTGTTTTGCCACCGACTTTCGTGAGCAGTGCAGGTGCTGCAATTCACACGTGCATGCATCTCCTGCTGTTTTGCTGTGCTGTTTTGCTGTGCATGGTGCGTGCTCATGAGACATGGCCGCCTCCATGCACAAGCAATGACGAGGATGCTGCCACATTCACAGCAGCAGTCATCGGCTTTCATGCGGGGGGTTGGGTGGGCTGCCAGTGTACTGCATGCTAGTGCCGTGTCCTCTCACATTCACTGCTTACATTTCAGGAAGGCAATTGCAACCTTTGGTCGTTGTGCAACATCCAAACTGTGGTTGGGCTGCCAGCACCAGCTGGCTGCGAGAGGGTGACGCAGCAAGCAAGCTCAGCGCTGTATCTGGGCACATGTTGACAGAGAGTGATGCTGCTGCTTCACATGTTGACAGTCGCATCGACAATGCAGCAACCACCAGCACCTGCTTACAGCTCGACGGGGACTTCCCTCGAGGTTTGGGCAGCGCCGGCCGGCGAACACACACACGTGTATACACCAGGTAACCTGGTGAGAATCACTGCTGCAGGGTTGTGCATGCAACCTGCTGCGCGCGAGCAACATTCCACTGCTGCTGCTGCTGCCGCCGACACTGCGGCACAGGTGCAAGACACCATCGTTGAGTGCGCGCCCCAGATGAGCCAGCAGCTGGCCCTTGCGGCGCTCCAGGAGGGCGGCGAGCATGTGCGGCAGGGCGTTGCGGGGCTGTCGCACAACAGGCAGCTCGTAGCTGACGCGCTGTCACCCCTGGGCAGCCGCGGGCACGGCTGGGTTGGTGGCGAGGGGCCATCTACTGCTGGGCGCCTTGCATGAGCGCTTTGGTGGTGGCGCTGCAGCAGCAGCTGTGGCAACAGCAGGGGGGTGTATGCCAACGGCAATGACGCAGCGGCAGCGGCAGCAGCAGCTGGTGGAGGGGACGAGGCGGTGGTGGAGTGGCTGGTAAAAGAGCATGGCGTGTGCATCATCCCCAGCAGTGCGTGTGGGGCGCCTGGGCATGTGTGCGCGTGGCGTTTGCCAACCTGCGGGCTGCACAGTGCGAGGCCGCCGCTGCCCGACTGAAGCAGGGGCTGCAGCAGCTGGTCAGCATGGAGGCCGTCGCGCGTGTTTGACGGCCCATGCCAACTGCTGTATGCCTACACGTGCGTGCTGCATAGCTTCAGCGCTGAGCAGAGGAGAAAAGCGGTCGCAGAGTGGTGCCACCAATTTCGGCCATCTGGGTGATCCTTGCAACAGCACCTGCTTTAACAGCCAGCAAGCCCAAGCATGCGCTGCATCATCATCATCATCATCATAATACCCATTCAAGCCATAGCATCAGCATGCGCTGCATGTGCCTTGCGCCATGGGACACTTGCATGTACAATGATCTGGCCGTCGGGTCTAGTAGAACTAAGTTACACCAGCTGGATTGCTGCGAGGCATGTTCCACATGGCGTTTGTGCACTATGAATGACTCAATCCTTCGAAGGATGCTTCAAAGGAGTTCAAGTTGCTCTAGTGCCTGTGCCTGTTACCTGTACTTGGGTCAAGTATTGTGCAACAGTGCAATGCTGCCAGGAGCATGACAGTGGGTAGAGCCAGCATTGCTTCATGTGACTTCCACCTCATGCTGCCCCACCCTGCCCGCTGGACTTGCCCATCACTGCCGCCGAGGTTTCTGCATGCTTGCAGCGTCTACGCACAGGCAAAGCTGGCAACCCTGCAGAGGAAGGCATTGTCAACGAGCTTTTGAAGTACGGAGGCAACACAGTTGCAGACATGCTGCTGCAGTCTGCAGCCTCATGTGGCAGCTTGAGCAGGTACATCAGGTGCCGGGGACAGTCATCAGCATGCCTAAGAAGGGCGATCTGACAGACCCAGGCAACTACCGCAGCATCACCCTGCTCAGCGTGCTCTATAAGTTCTACACCAGCGTCCTCAATCAGCGCCTTACCAAGTTTGCAGAGGGCGAGCAGCAGGAGCAGCAGCGGCAAACACAAGCACAGCAGCAGCAGCAGCAGCAGCAGCAGCAGCAGCAGCAGCAGCAAGGCCAGCATTCAGCACAACAGCAGCAGCAGCAGCCACGCGCAACTGCTGCTACAGCAGCAGCGGCGCCGCTGCTGCACGAGAGTCAGAACGGATTCCGCCCTAAGCGCAGTTGTGCTGACCATCAAAACGTGCTCAGTGAGGTCCTTAATGGCAGGAAAGCTGAGGGAAAGGAGTCATATGTGTTGTTTGTTGACACCTTCAAGGCATTCCCTACGGTCTGGCTTGATGGCTTGTCCCAGAAGCTGTGGGATAAGGGTGTGCGTGGCAAGATGTTCCGTGTCTTGTACAACTTATATCAGGGCGCGCAGCGTGTGGTGTCTAATGAGGGTTGCACCACGGATAGGTTCACCTGCAACCTTGGCCTGCATGAGGGTGATGTTATTTCGCCCACACTGTACCTTTTGTTTATCAACGACTTGCTGCGTGACGTGCATGCAAAGCACCCTGGCGTTACCCTCATGGGCCCTCGTGACGAACCTGCAGGCCAAGTTGTGGCAGCCATGCAGGCTGATGACTTTGTTGCTGTCTGCGAGTCTCTGTCTGAAGTTCAGGCTGTGGCTGCAACTGTTTACAATAACAGTTGCCAGTGGCGCTTCAAGCTCCACAGCTTGAAGTCTGCCGTCATGCATGTGCTGCCAGCAAGACAGACCAGCCAGCTGATCGACTCCGGCATTGTTTGAAACAATGTCCCTGTGCCTGTTGTATCGGAGTACTGCTATCTTGGCCAGGGGTTCAACAATACCTGTACATGGACCACACATTTTGAGAAGATGCTGGCTAAGGAGCAACGTGTGAAGGGTGCACTTATGCCAATTTGGAAGAGCCGCAGCATCAGTGTGGAGGTTGAACGCATACTGTTGCTGACGTGTGTTCGTCCCGTTGTTGAATATGGCAGCGAGGTTTGGTTTCCGTCCACAGCTAGGCAACTGCAGCTGATTGACAAAGTGCAGACAGACATCATCAAATGCGCAATGCGCTGTGGCAAGGAGCGCCCATGCTCTTCAGCTCTCTTGGCAGAATGGGGAAACCGTTGCATATGTGGCTTCATCAGAGGGCTTTGGAGTAGTACTACAGGATTCAGCGTATGCAGGGCGTTCGGCTGCCCAGTCAAGTGTTCACAGCTGAATGGAGGCGTACTAGTGGTGCTGTTGCGGTGACACCGTGGCACAAGTATGTGCAGAGCCTGCTGTGCAAGTATGGTGTGAATTTTGTGACCGTGGAAGGCAGAGCCAGTGCGTGCAAGAGCCATGTCAACAAGCAGGTCAGGACACTACATGCTGAAAGGACTGCATGTGAAACGTTGGAACACTCCACTCTGAGTCGGTATGTGGCTCATGTGCATCCCACCCATGTTGATGCTATGGTTTTCAGGAGGCCTAGGCCGTACTTGCGTTTCAGTGGCAATACCACGTGGTATTGTATTGCTTCTGCGTGTCCGTAGGGGTTGTCTGTGTGTACATGAGCGTACTAGTCAGTTTGGGGGTCGCAGAGCGAACTCCACTTCAGGATGTCCTTGTTGTGGTGCAGAAGTTGAGTCTTTGTCACACTTCATGTTTGATTGCCCTGCTACTTCTGCTCAGAGGGATAGTATGTTTGCTGAGATCAGATCCCTGCCTGGTTGCGCTGAAAAGTTGCACAGCGTTTTGTCCATGGCTGATTCGTCAATCAAGGTGTTGCGTTTTGTATCTTATGATATTTGGGGCAGTTCTGGAAGATGTCGGATGGTGTCACCGTGTATTGCTGCTTTTCTTGTCAAGTCTTGGGATGTGCGCAATGCATGCAAACATTCTGGAGCAGTGCTCCCTCCTCTTTCCGCCCCGGTGGGGCGCGGGGCCGATGGCGCTGATGCTATGGCTTGAATGGGTAATATGATGATGATGATGGCACTAGCATTCAGTACATGCCAGATGCCCACCACCCAACCACATGCATTGCAGCCCCTAAAGCTCATCATTCTGGACAGCTGCTATCTACATGCCATCAGCGTCAATTACCAAATTACCGAATTACCAAAGTAGGGCCACTGGCCCACCCGCAAAGGAGCCAAACAAGGCTCATGGGGTCCACAAAACTCAAAGAAGACCATCAACTGAAAGAAACCGCAACCTCAACAAGCTCAGAACTCAGAGAATTAGTAACTTTACCGAATAACCGAATTACCGAATTACCAAAGTAGGGCCACTGGCCCACCCGCAAAGGAGCCAAACAAGGCTCATGGGGTCCACAAAACTCAAAAGAAGACCATCAACCGGAAGAAACCGCAACCTCAACAAGCTCAGAGAGCTCAGAACTCAGAGAATCAGTAACTTTACAGTGGTGAGCGGCAGTGCGTGCGTACTACACCAACAGCAGCGACAGCAGCAGTTGCTCCATGCATGTGGGTGGGTGGTGGGCATTTGGCATGTACTGAATGCTAGTGCCGTGTCCTCTCACATACATGGAGCAACTGCTGTCGCTGCTGTTGCTGTAGCACGCACTGCTGATCACCCACTGTGAAGTCGCTGATGGGTGCTCCCTCCTCTTTCCGCCCCCGTGGGGCGCGGGGCCGATGGCGCTGATGCTATGGCTTGAATGGGTAATATGATGATGAATTGCAGCATGTCGTCATGGTGTGTGCATGTTGACAAGCGGTGCAAACCAGGCAACACTATGTACAAAGCACTGCAGGCACCATATGGTTTGTCTAATGCATTGGAGACCTGTATACCAGCAAACAAGCAGTATGCAGAGAAACGCCTCTGGCATTATAATTTTGGTGTAAACGTGTCGCACACAGATGCAGCAGTGCTGCTGAGCCTGCTACAGCCCAGCAGCAGCAGCAGCAGCAGCACTCGGCAGTGCTGCTGAGCAGCAGCAGCAGCAATCGGTGCCTCGGCGCTCACCAGTCGCTCCGAGCACAACTGAGGTCGCCATCAGCATTGTTGAAACCACATTAGATGAATATTTCAGCAAACCCTGCCGCTCCCAAGTGCGCAGGCAATTCGGTACGCAGCAATGCTGAAATGTCAACGAGTCGGCACGCTTATGCCAGCACACCCGCAGCACATCATGGCTGACAAAAAATTGACTCAAGAACACTGCTGTTTGCAGACTAACGTGACCACCATGGGTGGCTTTGGTGCCGTATCAGTCACTGACAAATCGTGGGTGCCTGGTGACTCTGCGTATCTGATTACTGCTCTGCCAACGGCAAGGGTAACCTGCCAACCCTTACTTATCTGTATTATTCTTTTCATTGAGATTGCCATGCCATGCTGGTACGTTGAACGTCCAGGAGCGGTACTACGTTCAGCTGACACTGTGTCTACGCAGTGACACTGTCTCTACGAAATTTTACAGAATCGTTCAAAGCGTATGCGTGATTGAAGCTGCGTTGCGGGACTTTGGCTGTGGTCCACCTTTAAGTTGCTTGGTTTGGCCGCGTGAAATTTTGCTCTGGCTGGGAACTCCGAGTAGAAGTTTCAACCTGCAGGATTCCCAAGGCCTGGGTTTCGTCATTTATACGCCAGACAGACAAAGTAACTATCCTGCACATTATGTGATTCACGGCTTAAAAGCCTTAACGGAGAGCTGAAACAGCTGGAAGGGGGGGGGGAGACGCGCAGCTGATCAGCTGCTCATATGAGCACAATCGTTGCAACTTGTATGCTCCACTTTTGACCCAAATGGCAGAGAGACAACAAGCAAGTCAACAACGTAACGTTGCCACGGTGAAAATTAAGACAAACAAGCCAACCACATCATGGCAGCTTTGCTCCCCTGCTAAGTTACAGTGCTGCTGTTTCTTATACGGCAGCTCAGCAGTGCTAGGCCTAGCATCCTAGGGTATGGGGCACTCGAGTGCAAGAAAATCGTGTTGGCACGTTCAAAGTTTCACGGTTCTGCAACTTAATTGAGGCCCCTGCTGTGATAGGACGATGTATGTTATCGTGCCTATGGCATAGCCATAACATAGCCGGTGCATAAATGGTAGAAATGAGACTGAATAGTTACGTGCACCACGCAATTAAAGATGTATCTTGTATATACAAGCATGCACATGCACACTTACCGAATTACCGAATTACCAAAGTAGGGCCACTGGCCCACCCGCAAAGGAGCCAAACAAGGCTCATGGGGTCCACAAAACTCAAAAGAAGACCATCAACCACTGCTTGTAGCAGGTGCAGAACACTGATGTTGCTTGCCCAATTCACTTGCTAGTGTATAATGCTGCCTCTCACGGGCACTGCCAAAAGCAGCCCTGTGCTAGCCACCACTAGAGTGCAATGGTGTTGCCATGACGATTCAGCACTTGATCAACTTGCACACATTTCTAGAAATCCAGTCCAAACAAAGCTTGATATGCCCTCACACCTGCATTTGTAGCAACCTTGTGGCATTGCGCAGTTCCTGTATGGCGCCATATGCCGGCATGCTACAACAGCTGACTAAACTGCTACTCAGAGCCTTCTACCGGTGTCACACCAAGCACAAGGTGGGCATTGCAGGTATCAGCTACAAGCATAAGGTCTGCGCCGCTCACATGTCATGTGTACAACATGTGTGTCAAGCATCCACACCTTAACCCTGTGTGACAGCATCTGGCATGCTGCTGGCATTATGCGAAAGACCTGCGCACGACATCAGTGCAAGGGGACTCCACATCAGCCACAACGTCTTTTACAACGCAGTCATCCGCCACACAACCTACTTCATCACCAGCTCCAGCTGCAACTGCAGCCGCCGCAGCTGCTGACTTCCTTCGCGCCGCAAGCCACTGCAGCCCCAAGAATGCCGACAGCACTCCAATGACCAGCCCAAAGCCCACCCATGTCACCGGGCTACGTGGCACGTCATGCAGCAGCACAATGGACCCTAGGATGGATGCAACCAGCCGCATGGACAGGAACACAGACACCAGCGGCGAACCAACTCTTGCGTGTGGAGCTCTGAACAAGGATGTTGCCCAACGTGTAGATGCTCACGCCTGTGTACACCAGGATCCCCCACTCAGCTGGTGTCAGCAGAACCACCCAGGACCAGTCGGTGCCCTCAATGATCAGCGACAGCGGCGTAAACAGCAGCAGCGCCACGTTGCGGTTGGCCCACAGGATCTGCTCCCCAGTCACCAAATGACGCGTGACTTGAAGCAGAACAAAGTAGGCTGCAAGCAGCAGCGTGCTGGTCAGTGCCAGCAGTAGCCCCCACAGCGTATCAAGTGAGAAGCCGCTGCCAGCCTGGCCAGATGTTCTGCTCTGCAGCCATTGCCCAACCAGCACGACTGCAGCGCCAATTATTGCAGCTGCTAGCGTGGGGTATTAGCTTAGGTGGGCTTGGCTGCCTGAGCACGTATGTGTTGGCCAGCGCCACCACCAACGGCCCAAACATGAAAACCAGCTGCACCAGGTAGGCGAGTGCCAGCCTGGCAGCGTAGATGTTGGTCAGGGCTTGCAGGGCCACAATGGCGCCAACTACTGTTGCTACAGCGGCCACGCGTGCTTTTGCCACCAGCCGCTCCTTCAATGGCAGCTGCGGCTCAGCAGCAACTTTCTCGCTCGAGCTGACGGTGCTCTGCTCTGCTGACAGAAGCGCTGGCGGCACCTCCAGGGCTCCACCTGATGCGCTGCTTGCCATGTCGAGTGCAGTAATGCACTGCTGCTTCTGCCGTTGCTGCTGCTGCTTCCGCCTGGCATATCGTGCGCGTAACATGCTGGGTATGGTGTAGAAGATGATTAGCGCTGGGTAGGCAATGATCTGGAATGAGGAGAGCAACAGCAGGAAAACAACGATGGAGGCCTGACCGGCTGCAACTGACCAGCAAGCTTCAAGGCGGCTTACAAAAGCGCACATGTGCTTCAGCAAGCATGCAAACAATTGTGCACGTTGGCGCCGCACACAGTGTGCAGTGCTGCCAGCAGTATTCAGGTTGGAGCATCATTCAGACATTTGATGCGCATGTCACACGACAGCAGGTTGTAAGGGTTCTGTAGTGCTGTTCAGATCAAGACATCAGCAACCAGCTTCTATCCTGCCGTCTCACGTTGATCACCACCGCCAGCTGCAACGTGGGGATGGGCTTGTGGTTTCTCGCCGTCTGTTGTCAGGGGGAGACAGTCAACAGTCAAGCAAGACCCAGCAGCAGCCCCAGCAGCAGCAGCAGCAGCAGCAGCAGCAGCAGCAGCCGCAGAAGCAGAAGCAAAAGCAGAAGCAACAACCGGATTAAGGACCAGCAAAATTAGCAGGCATAGGGAGCCCTTCGTAGTTGGCAACTTTGCAGACGCTCTTGCTGCCGTTCCAGGATAAGCCGTAGGTTTTGGGCAATTGTCCTAACCTTCACAGCACAGCCCTGCAACTTGATGCCCACACACCTGCTGGTGGTGCATATGGCTGTGGTCACATGTTGCGCAGCCAAGCGTGCAAAACAGCTGCTGGTCTGCACCCAAAGCGCTCACCTGCAAGTACCTGGTGCAGACTGGGTACAGGCCCCAGTTGAGCTGCGCAAGCACGGCCATGACGACCCAGAAGGCATACTCAAACTTGGATAGCTGCGGCAATGCCGCTTTTGCCTGCAGCTGCTGTGCTACTGTCATGCCTTTGCCCTGCACGTTGCTGCCATCAGCAGCAGCCAGCTGCTGCTTGCTGCCGCCCATGGCTGCGTGTGGGCTGAGGGTGTTGCGCCCGGTGAAAAAGATGATACAAGTAACAGCCTGCCGTGACGTGGCAAAGCGTGGGTGGATGGCTCTGCAGTTGACATGGCAATGAGGTTAGGAAGCAGCTTAGCTCAACTGCGCAATGTGTCGGG